>CM033474.1:46923473-47228473 GCA_019447015.1 Hymenochirus boettgeri | reverse complement strand
AACTAATTTAGGTTATCCTCAATAAAAAGATAGTTTATGGTTGTAAACACAAAAAAGACATACCCCTCAACCAGACCCAGGTACACACACCTACTGATTTACTTATCCATTACTATGGCAGCGCATACTTAAAGGGTAACTAAAGTCAAAAAAATTCATTTGTATTAATAAAAAAAGGTTTGTTTTTTTTAACCCCCATTGTGGTGCAAAGTTACCATACACCTACTGACCTACCCCTCCATTACCGTTGCAGCCATACCTAAAGGGTAACTAAAGTCAAAAAAACTAATTTTGACCAATCATCAAAAAAGTTTGTTTTTTTAACCCCCAACCAGACACAGGTACGCACACCTACTGATCTACTTATCCATTACTGGGGCAGCCATACTTAAAGGGTAACTTAAGTCAAAAAAATTAATTTGGTTAATAATAAAAAGGGTTTGTATTTTTAACCCCCATGTGGCACAGTTACATACACCTACTGACCTACCCCTCCATTACTGTGACAGACATACCTATTTATTATATAATGATAGAACAAAATGGAATCTTCTTCCATTGTGGTTAGCAATGGGATTACTGGATACAGGAGATGAATGTTCTGTTAGGGTGGTGCACTATTACCCTTTTAATAAACATCTATTTTCTAACTTTCCAAGCAATGCTAACACTAATAACTTTGATTAGAAACAAGTGGTCCATTCTGCATAACTAATTTGATTGTCTTGCATTATATGTCAATGTAACAACAGGAATGCTAATTGTGGAATAAAGAGAACACAAAATGGGATTAGCAAAATAGAAAAAATGTGTTAGGCTACCCCCTGGGATGGAAAAAGATGGTTACTTCATAGATAAGATGTCTTTTTAAAGTTAAAATAAATTCTCTATTTCTGTTGGAGGTAGGATAAAGTAAAGTAGTTGCCTGTGAAGTCTCTAGGATGCTGTCAAAGATAATGCTTTTGCAGCAGCTGACAGCTCTCCTGTTTGTCCCCTCATCACCCACCCCTGCCCCCAGCCCCTTCTATAACATACAGGCAATTGGTTGAGAGGAGGAGCTATTACTAGTCGGTATATGAACTGCATGGTGGGAAATACTCTCTCCCAATGCAGCCTCCCAGAGATTATTGAGCATGCTTGCCCTCACAGAGAGTCAGATAGTCTGGCAGGGAGCTGGTAGACTGAGGGACTGAGCTTAAGCATAATGAGTACTAGATTGAAGTAACACAAACACAACAGAGTAAGTGCTGCTTTCATGTATTCATTTATACATGATGCATGGTCATTTTTTCAGTGTACAATTCCTTTAAATCTCCTTTTGTGAAATAAAAAGCATTCTTGTAAGTGTCATTAAGCACAACAGAGTCAGAAAAGACAAACCTTGGAATTAAGATGGGCGATCTGATTTATAATGGTCTGGTTGGTACCCAATACTCCTGCTTTGATTTCTGAAATTTCTTCTTTATTTCTGTGTATCTGGAGATTAAAACATAAAGAACATTTTCAGGCCCTTGCCTATGTCATATTTTTGTTTTTTCCAATAATATAGGCAAGGGGCCTTTGCATGAAAAGTAGTGAGTAGCGGTCTTTCATTTTGATGCTATGTATTGAAGGTACAGCCTATTGCAAGAGACCAGCACCGCCCGTGTGGATGGATAAAAGTACACACTGGTATGTTGGCCTGACCTATTGTGTGGTCTAATGGAGGCTGCACAATCAGCTTAGATTTTGCCCGGATCAACTGACTTAAAAATTGCTCAGAAATGATGGGTTGTGCTACTTGATCACCATCAGTCACCAAGCCAATCTAACCAAAATGATGAAATATTGACCCATGTGTACCAGCCCTATGCATTCTGGGTGGGTTTGTGTACCTGTAACACACATGGTGACAGTTAGCAGCATAGGGTTATAGATCTATAGATTTTTAATGGCTTCCCAATACCAGAAATGTGAGTACAGTTTTCAACAATTCAGAATACAATAATCTGGTCTCAGCCATTTATATAATATGGCGGCTAGTGATTTGAACTATGTCCTCACAATAAAGTGTCAGCAGAAGAAATAAGAACGTAATTCAAACAGCAAGTAAGAGCCATAAAGTGAAGATGTTAAAGGGATATTCACACCCACAGAAACTTTTCCCAAACACACTAAAACATTTAAGCGAAATTGATGATATAAAATGTATTTCTAACAAACCAGACTTTTGCCTTGTCCTACTAGGAACATTCAAAGGTCTACAGCTTTCATCTATGGTGACATCTCAGAGACAGACTCAATCAGGGAATAATTAACAGATTATTTACTTCTACCAACTGCTAATTTAGATAGTGCTGCACAATCACAGCCAGAAACAAGCCTATAATCTATTTCCACTTCGGTTCGATAAACTCGCCGATATCAAGCAGGTTATCAATGTGAAGCTGATCTGTAGGAACATTTCCAACAGTTGATGGTGGCGTGTATTTACAACAGGAATCATTTTATAATTGTGGGTTCCACTGTATCTTTTTCTTTCCACTGTATCTTTTTTTTGGGGGGGGGATCAAAACTTATTTAATAAAGGGTCTAAACAATATTTAATAATAAATGCATGTTTTATAGGGAAAGAAAGTTTTCTGGAGGAGTTTATAGGATGCAAATGGGATAAACCAAGGTTAATTTGTCCAGACATAAGAACATAAATGTTAGGGCCTTGCCTGGGATTGGTAAGTGACCCTTCCTGCAAGAAGTAACATCAAACTGAGGTAAGATCTGCTGGATGTTCAAAAAACAGAGTGACCTACATCTTACACAGAACAATTTTAACACATAAAACATACACAGGCGGTTGCCATTGCTCTACACAGTTGGACATATATAAATTGTACTAGGTTTTCATAAAGATCCGACCCAAACCTGCATCCAAAATTCAGCAAACCCACACCCTTTCTAATCAAACCTGACCTATTCAAACTCACTGATCAAACTCACTGATCCGCCAAGATCCGCCCTTTTCTCTCTCGCGGTCACGGGGGTGGCGGGGGTAATTGTTACGCAACTGGTCTTAAACCATACTCTCTTGCTGCTCCATAACTTGGAACTCTTTCCCTCTCTCGGTTTGACAGGTGACATCCATTAATACTTTCAAATCTAGACTGTTATCCCACCTTTCTGAGCACCAGCACAACATATGATAAAAAAAAAAAAATATTTGAAAAATAAGGCTGAAGAAAATCAAAGGATGGAAAAATATAAAAAGAAAATAAATTCTCTATTTTGGATAGGATAAAGTAAGTAGTTGCCTGTGAAGTCTCTAGGATGCTGTCAAAGATAATGCTTTTGCAGCAGCTGACAGCTCTCCTGTTTGTCCCTCATCACCCCACCTGCCCCCAGCCCTTCTATAACATACAGGCAATTGGTTGAGAGGAGGAGCTATTACTAGTCGGTATATGAACTGCATGGTGGGAATACTCTCTCCCAATGCAGCCTCCCAGAGATTATTGAGCATGCTTGCCCTCACAGAGAGTCAGATAGTCTGGCAGGGAGTGGTAGACTGAGGGACTGAGTTAAGCATAATGAGTACTAGATGAAGTAACACAAACACAACAGAGTAAGTGCTGCTTTCATGTATTCATTTATACATGATGCATGGTCATTTTTTCAGTGTACAATTCCTTTAAATCTCCTTTTGTGAAATAAAAAGCATTCTGTAAGTGTCATTAAGCACAACAGAGTCAGAAAAGACAAACCTTGGAATTAAGATGGGCGATCTGATTTATAATGGTCTGGTTGGTACCCATACTCCTGCTTTGATTTCTGAAATTTCTTCTTATTTCTGTGTATCTGGAGATTAAAACATAAAGAACATTTTCAGGCCCTTGCCTATGTCATATTTTTGTTTTTTCCAATAATATAGGCAAGGGGCCTTTGCATGAAAAGTAGTGAGTAGCGGTCTTTCATTTTGATGCTATGTATTGAAGGTACAGCCTATTGCAAGAGACAGCACCGCCCGTGTGGATGGATAAAAGTACACACTGGTATGTTGGCCTGACCTATGTGTGGTCAATGGAGGCTGCACAATCAGCTTAGATTTTGCCCGGATCAACGACTTAAAAATTGCTCAGAAATGAGGGTTGTGCTACTTGATCACCATCAGTCACCAAGCCAATCTAACCAAAATGATGAAATATTGACCCATGTACCAGCCCTATGCATTCTGGGTGGGTTTGTGTACCTGTACACACACATGGTGACAGTTAGCAGCATAGGGTTTAGTCTATAGATTTTTAATGGCTTCCCAATACCAGAAATGTGAGTACAGTTTTCAACAATTCAGAATACAATAATCTGGTCTCAGCCATTTATATAATATGGCGGCAGTGATTTGAACTATGTCCTCACAATAAAGTGTCAGCAGAGAAATAAGAACGTAATTCAAACAGCAAGTAAGAGCCATAAAGTGAGATGTTAAAGGGATATTCACCACCCACAGAAACTTTTCCCAACACACTAAAACATTTAAGCGAAATTGATGATATAAAATGTATTTCTAACAAACACAGACTTTTGCCTTGTCCACTAGGAACATTCAAAGGTCTACAGCTTTCATCTATGGTGACATCTCAGAGACAGACTCAATCAGGGAATAATTAACAGATTATTTACTTCTACCAACTGCTAATTTAGATAGTGCTGCACAATCACAGCCAGAAACAAGCTATAATCTATTTCCTCGGTCGATAAACTCGCCGATATCAAGCAGGTTATCAATGTGAAGCTGATCTGTAGGAACATTTCCAACAGTTGATGGTGGCGTGTATTTACAACAGGAATCATTTATAATTGTGGGTTCCACTGTATCTTTTCTTTCACTGTATCTTTTTTTTGGGGGGGGATCAAAACTTATTTAATAAGGGTCTAAACAATATTAATAATAAATGCATGTTTTATAGGGAAAGAAAGTTTTCTGGAGGAGTTTATAGGATGCAAATGGGATAAACCAAGGTTAATTTGTCCAGACATAAGAACATAAATGTTAGGCCTTGCTGGGATTGGTAGTGACCCTTCCTGCAAGAAGTAACATCAAACTGAGGTAAGATCTGCTGGATGTTCAAAAAACAGAGTGACCTACATCTTACACAGAACAATTTAACACATAAACATACACAGGCGGTTGCCATTGCTCTACACAGTTGGACATATATAAATTGTACTAGGTTTCATAAAGATCCGACCCAAACCTGCATCAAAATTCAGCAAACCACACCCTTTCTAATCAAACCTGACCTATTCAAACTCACTGATCTGCCAAGATCTGCCCTTTTCTTTCTCGCTCCACTACTAAAATTCTCATGCATGCTCTTATAATCTCCCTTCTTGACTACTGCAACATTCTGATACAGGTCTCCCGGCCTGTCATCTCTCTCCTGTCCAGTCTATCTTAAAATGGGCAGCTCGGATCATTTCACTCTCCTCCAAAAGAGAACCCACAACCCGGATACTTCAGTCCATAGGGTGGCTTCCCATCAAACAAAGAATCATATTCAATACCCTTCTTTTAACCTTTAAATTCCTTCACTCTACTGCACCTCCCTACTTATCTTTTCTCTTGGTCCCTTATGTTCCTGGCCGTGCTCTCCGTTCCTCACAAGGAAATCTTCTCCACAAACACCCAATGTGCAGTATATTTCCCAATGAACAACTGTTACAATCACAAACAATTCTGAAATGGCCGAGTTCTATTATAACAATTATATCCAGTCTGCCCCAGTTAATAAAGACAATTACAAGACATGAAAACAAATTTCCTTTAATTTCACCTGAGCCAGAAGGTCCGTGAGGTCATCGTCATTGATTTTTATTTTCCCATAAGAACCCGTCTTGAATTCGATATTTTTGGTTTGACTTGTAGAGAATATTAAATTCCCACTTTGAGTTGACATCCGAGGTCTATTGCAAAACGAGGGAAATGTTTTGTCATTTTGTCACACACGTGATGTCACACAAACTCAATATTACTGAAATATGCAATATAATTACATTTTCCCCCAGTCATTTTAATTTGCACTCCAAAACAAACCATTTTGCCCATTAGTTTCTGTGTAACAGAATTTCCCTAATGTGAAGCTGAATATGGGATCAAATCACTTACTGCTCATTGTAAATATCTCTTTTCTCTCTTGTGTTGACAGGTTCTCCAGATTCACACATCAGCCCTGAAATAATTAATAATATTCCGAAAAGCCAAGGGAACCCTCCTGAAGGGAGCATGTTACAGAGCAGCTCTCTAGATGTTATAGATAATGCATTCTGCACAGCTGTGCATCTTCCTTCGCTTATTATGGTACTTTGCCCTTAATCACATTATTCATTCTCAGAGTATCCCATGAAAACGAACAGGAGAACTTTATGTTAATTTTTGAACATTGGTAATGGGACAAAGGGCTAAGTTACTTTTCAACTGGCTGAACAATTTATACCTTATCCAGCAGCTTCCTGACCTTTGCATCATCACCAATTAACTGTAACATGAAGCAATACAAACTAAGATTCCATGGTGCTGCACGTTCACTTTTAATGTTCCTTAAAGGGAAAGTTCAGTGGAAAATATCAATATTTTAAAAATTCTTGGTTTGTATTATGCATACCTAGTTATTCTACATATTCTCTCTCATTTTGAAAAATCAGTTGATTTCATACCCTTTGCTATTACCTGCTGTTGACATTAGTGAGCTGTCATTTCAGGTTCTAACTTCTTCTTTCCAGGATGCACCACATCCTTGGAATGTTTCTAACAGTAATTTCTACTGATTGGCTGTTGGATGGGTCAAAGATGCTCAGATCTCTACTGAGCAACTAAATCAACCCAGGCAACTAAATCAACCCAGGGCAAGACCATAACAGTTTCTATTAGGGGTCCTGCAAACAGGTAGCATTTATTCATATACATACCAAATGCTGAATGGGCAGGTTAAGATCATTGGGCTGGATAAATACTGTTCTTTTTTCTGAAAAGTATATGTATTTGCACTGAACTTCCCCTTTAACAGACACTGACTGCAGAAAAAGATCTTACCATCTACTATATTATAGGTCCTCAATTTACACAAACACAGATCTGTCCCGTTCAGCTCTTAGTGATGCATCATAACTTTATATTGAGGTTGGCTTACAATGTAATTACATTTCATTTCTATCTTATTACTGAGTGTTCTTGTTGACTAGAGATGGCCAAACCTAATAAAGTTTGGTTTGATTTCAAGATTTCAAACTTCAGGAAAAGTCTGAATGTTTGAAAACAGACCCATTAAAGTCAATGTGGACAAACATTCGGGGGGAAAAAGGTTAAAATAGCGATGGTAAGTTACTGTACATGGCTCTGAGACCTGGGAAATGGTCTGGGGAACACATACAAATATCCAGAACTTGAAATAAAGTCACTTCCTTCACACATGCTACTTTTGAGCTTCCGCATTGGATATTGCTAGATTCTGTATGTGAATCTCTTAAAAAGAAGGGTGTTCATTATTATACAAGAGGAATCATGCCCAGTATGGAATGGCAATGCTTCCTTGTAGGATACCTAAACAAAAGGGGGTTAAAAAAAAGTTTTAAAAGTTCAGTGGAAATCATTATTTTGAAAATTCTAATTTTATATTATGCATACCTAGTTATTCTACATATTCTCTCCCATTTTGGAAAAATCAGTTGAATTTATAGCCCTTGCTATTCCCTGCTGTTGACATTAGTGAGCTGACATTTCAGGTTCTGGAATGGTCCTTCTACTTCCCAGAACGAACACGAACTGGAATGTTCCTAACAGTAATTTCTACTGATTGGCTGTTGGATGGGTCAAAGATCTCTACTGAGCAACTGAATCAACCCAGGCCTTTAATCTTTTTTTGTAATTTGAATCAAATAGGAAAAAGGGGGCAGCAGCAGAACCATTGAGTTAGAGAGTAGGCTCACTGCGGTTTGCCCCCATTGTTGTGGAGAAAGACAGGCTTGGCCCTACTGGACATCCCCCTCACCTCATTGGCTTCTCTCCTTCACAGTATGTATTAAGTAGAGATGTCCAAACTTTGCAAAATCCGGTCCGCTCGAGGATCCGCGAATTTTCGAAAAATTCCGAAAATTCGAAAATCCGCGAGCGGACCCATTAAAATGAAAAATACCCTAGAAATTACGAGATTTTTCGTATTTTCGAAAATACGTGTAATCCTCGTAATTTCGAAAATATGTATTTATGGAAATAAGATAAATCCTTGTATTTTCGAAATTGCGTGTTTTCTCAAATTTTCGAAAATACGAAAAATTCGTGAATCGGAAGTTCGGAAGGCGGAAAATCCGGAAAAATTCGCCGTTCGCGAACGGGATAAATCCGCGGCGGATCCGGGTTCGGATCCGCGAACCGGCCATCCCTAGTATTAAGCAAGGGAAAGTGGGAGAAAGGGTAACACTTCACAACAGCAGGACCATTAAGTTAGAGTGGGCTTACTGCAGTTGGCCACCATTGTTGAAAAGCCAGGCAGGCTTGGTCCCACTTGGCAAACCCCGCACATTTGCGTCTCTGCCTCGGAGTATACATTGTGCAAGTGGGCGGAAGGGTAACACATCGTTATCACAAGGTACCTGTCAATCTGTCTTTTGTACCCAGGGTTTGGCACTGCTAAAAAATAGCTGTCATTGGTGAATTTGGGACACGTGGATATTTCTTTTCACTAAATTTTCTAAATTTCGATATTTTGAAAATCCTCAAAAGTTCGCATTACAAAAAGTCCGGGTTCGTTCAAACTATTATTGTTCTATTCAAACTCAGGTTCGAGTTCCAGTTCATCTCTATTGTTGACATTCTCGATGACACTCCTGTAGAATTGGACAAACTGTGTAAGCATTGTTTACACTAGCTATGTGATACAAAAGGTAAATCAGGTACAATTCCTTTTCTCCCGTCTGGCCAACTCTTCCTACTGTCTGTACGTTTACATTGCTTAAAATTTCTCTCACAATCTACAAAGTTAGGCCTATCTTGGCCCTTTCAATCAGCGACTACGAGGTAAAAGGTTGGCAACTTTATTTTGCTGATCTTTTCATTTATTAGGAGAACAATTTGTGATATTAACAAATGTTATCCACGGTTTTGAATTTGTTGCCAAATAAACATTGTTATTCTATTTTTAAAAAAAGTACATTCTACTTTAAAGCAATATAGGGTCATTTCCACCTAACTCCACCTGCTATGACTTTGTCAGTAGGTGGCATTGCAGAAAGGTTACTTTCATATCTGTGTGCGTTTCCTCTTGATGTAGGTATATTGGTTCCTTAGTATAGTAGATTTAGTACTGGGTACTGTACAGTATAGTATATAATACATTATATTGAATTTATTAAAGGAGAATTATGCTCAAGCAGTAACCTACTGCTTTCTGGCTCCTCACCCTCCTTTATTAACAAATGCTCTACAATGCTAGAGATGGGAAAAACATCAGTGACAATAACTGTGGGAGGAGTCAGAAAGAAGTCTGTTGAGTACACAATTCCTTTAAGATGGCTAGTCTATGGAAAATGATCTAAAATATGGAATTGGTCCAAAGTGCGGAAAAGTTTGGGAGGTCACTGTCCTAGTACCATTTGCTGGAATTTGCCTTTTCTAAAGCCCAATTGTTTTCAGCACTTCAGGCACTAAAAACGAATCCAGAAAACTCCAAATCACTTTTTAGCACGTCTGTAGGATATTCTTTGTTAGTTGTATTAAGGAAAGAATCTAAAATAATTGAGGCAAAGGCCACTTTACCTCGAACTCAAAGATTTAATTTTTAAAACAATTTTTTTTAAAAAAAACGTAAGGACTGTTCTCTATGGGGGGAAAAAGGAATAAAGGGCACAAAGCAGATGTGAACGAAAAGGCCTTGCCCCCCAC
Organism: Hymenochirus boettgeri; assembly: GCA_019447015.1. Classification (NCBI taxonomy): domain Eukaryota; kingdom Metazoa; phylum Chordata; class Amphibia; order Anura; family Pipidae; genus Hymenochirus; species Hymenochirus boettgeri. Next base: position 47,218,569 of record CM033474.1, on the reverse strand, counting down.
CTGATTGGTCGTATTGGGATGATGTTCTTACTCTCCGAGTGTTATTACTGAACTTGTGCTTATGAAAAGGACCTGATAATTAATGGATATCAAAGGACAACTGTAGTGCTTAACTGTATTGTCCTATATTGAGAGTCATTATTGTAAGTTTAGCTTTAAATTGGTTTGAATGAGTTATAAGTGACTAGTGGCAAATTTCAAGCTTAATGAATATATTTTGCTGTAACAAGCATAATAATTAAAGCTATGCTATAAATATGGAAATGTGTTTATACATATTGGACTTATAGTAGAATGATTTGTTTATCATTTCACGACAGCATACTTGGTGATAAATAAAGAACAAGGCTTATTTAATTGGATGCAAAATTGTTGTTGCTGTTAATTGGCCTTAACCAATCAGATGGTCTTTTTACTGGTCTACTACACTTTGCTTACATCTCATCAGTTGCTGCAGATTTTGCACCTCTTATTTAATGAGTTCCTAATTGTCTGCAGGCCAATTATTTTCCATAAGGGCAATAGAATGGTGCTATTGTTTATTATGGATGGATTCTAGAATTTCATTCAGACCAGTAGCACAATAGCTTTGTCTTCAGTTAATCAGGATTAATCTATTTGTTAACAATCCTCACTGGTACCTTATTAGTCACTTATTAGACAAGTGAATGATGGATTCCAACTCTTTTGGAATAATTAGCCAGCAGACACTTTACAGATTGTTTAAAGCGTATGTCCACCCCCCAATTTTCTATGGCTATAAAACAAAACCCGGACCACGCAGGGTCTAAAGTTCGAAATTGTGCTTCTAAATATACTTACCAGCCTCCATTCCCGCGACAGTGCACGGAAGCAAGTAGAAGGGGCCGGACCGGCAGCGGCTTCTGTGATTGGCTGAGATGCGATGGAAAAAAAAATTGGGGAGGTGGACATACCCTGTCATTTATTTAATGGCACAGAAATCACAGTGGAATGTGTTTCTCTTGTCTATTAAGATGTGAAGGGAACAATAAGAAGATGGGTCTGCTTCCATTGTAGGGTCTGCTCCCCAGTTGCATTGGCATATTCAAATAAATCATTTTGAAAATGAAGGACAAGAACTTTTTAGAAACCTTAATAAATGGACAACATTCCATCATTAAAGGGCAGCATGTCCTAAAAATCCACCAAAGTTACATACACGTAAATGATGCTCTGAAATACTACAGTATAGTGCTGTGGTGATTTCAGCATGTTATTAAATAGCCATCCATATTTAAATCAATGGAACTATTAAGGCTGTTAAGTGTCAAGTAAAAAACAAGGGCTAGGCCAAACTTGTACGATCTTTCACACGCTTGTGAGAACTGCAGAGCAGTGCATAATGTGGCAACATTGCATGCCTTCTGCATTTTTGGAGTGCGTGTGGCCTTAGTCTAAACCCATGCAACCTTACTAACTATTCTTACTAAATATAATCAACATTAAAGAGCATGTCCACCCTTAAAATAAAAACAGGTCAATTGTCAGTTACCTGCCCCCAACCGTAACAGATATATTATTTGCTTTATTACCTGCTTTACTAACCAGATATTTAAAGGAATAGTTCACTGCCTTACCTTTCGTTCTTCATACAATGCCTGTGGAGCCAGGAACGAAGATAGAACATACTTACCTGACAGGTCCAGACCGCTTCCTGGTTCTAAATAGCTATAGCGTGCATGCGTGAGAATGCACACTATAGTTAATCAGAAGCAGAAAGTGGAGGATCACGTGAAAGGTAAGTTTCTTCTATCTTTGTTCCCGGCTCCACAGGCATTGATTTAAGAACGAAAAGTAAGGCATAGCTCCTTAATCTCCCGGGCTTCAATCAATATATTAAAGGGATAGTTCACTTTTAAAGTGAACTACTCCTTTAAGGATAATTGTCCCCATTCTGCAAGAGTAAGCTGACCCCTCCATCCATGCTGTCAATCAAGGCTGTGACAACTGACATCACAACCAATGATTGACTGCTAGTTCCCCTGCTACAGAAAAGAATATGATTAAATACATGCAATAAACTGGTAAAAATAGTAGTTGGGGTTGCGGAAAGATAATTGACAGTTTTTTGTTTTAAGGGTGGACATGCCCTTTAACAAATCTGGAAAGCCTGGGACAGTTTAGAAGATTGCATTCCCAGAATGCATTGTAGCATTCTGCAATTGCAAGACATATTCGCTCAGAGAGATTATTTGTAAAATGTATTTCCAGTAGATATTAAATCAATCACTACAGGATAATTGGGGAAATGTCTTGTTAATATGTACATGTGGAACCCCATAACAATGAAAAATGATTTCACACAACCACCAGTATAAATATATTTATTTTCTTTAATATTTGACCACAACACGTTTTCCTCTATGGTAAACAGCTGCCCATTTGCTCAGTGCGATTGAAGAAGAATAGTGATGAGATTGGAAACCATATGCACATTAAGACTGTTCCCAAGAAGGCGATACTGCTGTTTGATGGAGGTCTTTCCAGGAAAACCTGAAATGAAAGAATAGAATGGTTTACCATGTAACACATTATGGATAGGATTCAGCTTTCATCCAACATTTCCTAAGTATCAGACACTTTGTAAAGAATAAGGTTCGGATCTAAAGAATTGTGGATTTAAAAACAGCTCAGCTACAAACATGGCCCATTTATATTATGAAAAGAGGAGGAAACCATTCACACTATGATACTATATTCACTATTGTACAAAAATAGAATTGTGACAACCAAAGCTGATCAGTAGATCCTTTAATAATGTTGTACCTGTATGTCCTTTTGATATATACTTCTTTTGCCCTGGTTAAAATATACCTAACTTAAGAATGCAGTGATTGTCAGTATGAGCATGCTAAATACACTGGGATTGTGTGCTAGAATTAAAAAGTTTCTTCTCAAAGGTAAAAAGGATTTGAGAAGAATGTTTTACAATACAGGAAACAGTGTATTTTAAGCTTCTCTTTAAACAAAATTGAAAGGGCATGTCTGCCCCCAAAACCTTAAAGCTGTAATACTCACACTGCCTGAAGTGTACCTACAGTGAGTTATTCAGACTCATCCCTGCCTCAACTATTCACATATCCCGGCTCTCCTGGGGTAGACCTGTCAGTCATGGCCATGATGGATGATGCCCAATCACTACCGTGTCTACACTGAGGTTTCTATATTGAGCATTGTAAACATTGTACATCACGCTCCACATATAATACATATATTATTTCATACTTAAACAGAGGAGGCACCAATACCTTTCATTTAGGATAAGAAGGCGTAAGAATATCGCTCCAAGAATTATTTTGTATTTATTTTTTTAGAATGACTGAAAAAAAATTATTTTTTCTACCCAGTGCAACCAATGAGAATGCAAGTAACACATACTATAATTATCACAATGACAATAAACCTACCAAAGTCTGCTGGAAATCCATGAAGATTTGCTATTTCTCTGGGTGTAAAATATCTCATTTTTAGTGAGGATAATTTCTCAAGTTTCTTCTCTTCAGTCAGCGAATCCAATGTTTTATAAACGGAATCGATCTTTGTTCACAGAATAAAGAGCAACGTGAGATCAAAGAAGGAAAGGCAGAAATGAGTTTTTGTTTAGTCATTTTTCAGTTTAAAACAAAACCCTAATTTAGTTCACTAATTTCTCCATACACTCTACTATAGCTGGTAGTCTGAGCTCATTATCACAGATCTGCCAGTCTCTTAGCAAGGGAGGGGCACCCAATGATTGCCCAATCTAGTTTAATGATCCTGAGAGGCTTTGTTTTACCCCACTCGATGGGTGGAACAGGACAGGAAGTTCTGGCAGGTGGGCTAGCACATATCTACAAAACATGCAGAGATACGAGACCACCAGCAATAAATCTGATAAAATGACTCAACTAATGAGACTTTTAAAAATGTTCCAGTAAATGGAATCCAACAAGCACAAACTGTGTTTACAAACATTGTGTTTTCACTTGGAGTTTACCCATCCATGTAATAGCATCACTATTGTTCATGAGCAATAAACCATAGAGTGAAAGAGACTGCCCCAGTGCTTTAGCTTTTTAAAAATAATCCCAGTGGTTTCACTTTTTTTTTTTAGCAGTGGCCATGTTGTCACCAAGTTAAATGGTCTTTACCAGATGTATCTTTGTTATTTTATATACAGTAGATACAAACTGTACTACAAACAGAAAACAAGGTTTCACAAAATTGTCAGATTATCATATTAAAGGGCATGTCCACCCCCAAAACTATAATACCCCCACTAATGGCCCCACCATGTAGTGTAATAAAATCCTTACCTCACATCCCAGTTCCATATGGTTCTTCTGTAGTCCCCCCCCAAAGTCCCAAAAACTGCCCACCAGGAGGATAGCAGAGTCCATACAGGACTCTGCCTCCTGTCTCGCCTCCGGGAGAAGTTTGGCATGCGCACTGCAGCCATTCTCCCCCTCCCTCTCATTTTGCAATCCCTCCCCCTACCATAAAACCCCTTGCCCATATCATAGTATATCTTCCCACAGCCCCAATCGCTAAAAAATAATTTTAAGAAAGACCCCCGGACTCTACTTACCTTCCCTCTCTCCCCTGGCATTCTGAGAAGCCGGCAGCCGCGTCCGTGATTGGTTGCCTCTCAGCCAATCACTGACGCGGCTGCCCGGTCCCGCCCCCTGCTTGCAGTGTCTTGCAAGCAGAAGGCCGGGCGTCAGAGGAGAGAGGGAAGGTAAGTAAACATCAGGGCACTTTCTTAAATTTAATTTATAGCGGTTGGGGCTGGGGAAAGATATACTATGATATGGGGGACATGCCCTTTAAGAGCAATAAAAATACAAACCTCCACATCAGTAGCTGTTTGTAGAACGGAGCCTGTTCCTTCAACATAATGTCCGTATCTATTAAAGATTTGAAAAGAATATATCAACTCTAAATATTTTCTTTAAAGGGCATCTTCACCATTGTGACTTTTCAGATACCTGCACCCAACCACAACTGAAATATTCAGCACTTTATTACCTGTATTACTAACCAGATATTTAAGAATAATTATTGTCCCCATTCTGGCAGAGTAAGCTGGCCCCTCCCTCCATGCAGTCAATCAAGACTGTGACTGCTGACATCACAACCAATGACTGACTGCTGTTTCACCTGCACATGTTCAAGTTTATGAAAATCTCATTGAGTAAAGGGTAGGGGCAGATACCTTTGCCAGAACAGAAGAGAACTTATCATTAAATATCTGCTTACAAACGAATGTAATAAACTGGTAAAAATACCACTTATGGTTTCAGGCAGATAAATAACACATTTTTTGTTTTAAGGGTGGAAGTGTTCTCTACAAATAATCCCTTTCTTAATATCTGATATGAGATACAGTATGAGTACAGAACCAAAGTCTTGGCAGCACTACATACAATGCAACAACTAAATGCGATTATGGTCCATTTTAGAAATGTGTTATTGGCCACATAGAAAACAAAATGCCAATTTTATATTAAACATTATTAGATCTGGTGACCATAATAGAAATGCTAAAAAAATCTTATGAAAAATGTCGAAAATGATGGACAAACAGACGCTCGTTCAGGGATTGTTATCCGATCCCAAACGAGTGTCCGTTTCGCCAGAGAAAGTGCCCATACATGGGCCGATTATCGACCGAAACGGCCGTTTGTACACATCCCATGGCGCAAGTCGGCACCCGCGATCCCACGTGTGTACGAACCTTCCTTTAGAGAAAACAATGGATCTTGGCTATAAAGATCAGATGGATAAACTAGATTTACAATAAAAGATCAGGATCACTCTGCCAATGAATTAGACTACATTGCAAGAAAATTACTGGGAAACTGGGATTAACTAATGAATCCTCCTATAGTACAACCTAGTTAAAAACTTTCACTTAAAGGGTATCTATACTCTATATACAAATATGGGGGGTTATTCAATAAAAGTTCTTATCTTTTAAAATGGTGCTAATTTTGCCCCAACCAATCAGATGTTAGCTTTCAAATGTTACCTAAGTTCTGATTGGTTGGGGCAAAATTAGCACCATTTTAAACGATAAGAACTTTTATTGAATCTCCCTGATGATTTTTCAAAAAGTATACCTTTAGATACAGCAAGATCCTGTAAAGGTGTTTGAATGAGTATAGTTAGCCTTTAAGAGTCCAAATGCGAAGAAAAAAAGGGAATTTTTTTAATGAATGATACATTGAAAGATAACACTTTCACATGGCTGGAGTTTTATGTGGTGCCAGAGTATTTAAACCTTGTAGGAGGTTACTGTTGTTACTGAAACATCTCCTGAGGAAGGGGATTCCCCCCAAAATGTATTGCTTCACAATAAATATTGCCTATATGTTTGGAGTGCGACTCTCGTTTGATATTTTATTGAAATGGAAAGATGCCAGTATAAAAAGTGAGGATCATCAATTGAACATCCCTGAAGAGAGACCAACAGTCCAATCACTGCCCTGCAGTCCTCTATCTGGCTCTTCCCAGTGGCTACCATCAATCATGGCTGTGACGCATAATGTCATGGCAGAGACTAACTGCTGCTCCTAAGTTGACTCCTCTGCACATGTGCAAGCTCATGAAAGAGGAGGAAGCAACCTTTCCAGAGGGAGCCAATGGTTATCAGGCTAAAGAGCTATCTTCAGGGATGTTGTAGAAGAGGGTGAGTATTGCAGACTTGGGGTTTGGGGGGGGGTATACCAAATACTTACCCTTTGGTGAAACAGGTCGATCTTCTGCTTGTGGGTTTAACGATGTCCAGAATTAAGGCATACCGTAATAAGGACTTTGGGGGCAGGAAATAATCGCTCATTTCAATGTTTTCTTCAAGAAAGTCTTTTAACATGTGAACAGAGGAGTCATTGTTCTGGATTTGTTTTCTCTTCAGTTCTTCAGCAGTCTCCAGCTTGTAAAGGAGGGTCTTATCAGGGAGCGCATTTGTGCCACAGGGATGGCTACTTAGATTCTGATCCATAGTGGCTTGTGAGTCACCTCCCAAACAATAATCGGTCCCAGTGCAGTCTGGTCCAACAGATATGGAACTTGGAAATTCATCAAGTATCTAATACAAGATATGTGCAGCCTTACATAGTTAAATAAATTAATACAATTCAACCACAAAAAATACAAAAAAAAGTAACATTTAGCAATACTGGTTATAATTATTAATACAAAAACAATATTTGGCAAGTGGTTTAAAAATATAACAAAGAAAGAAAATGACATATATATGAAATTAAATGTGACATCATGGTACTTTCTCCACCAATGGGCAAGTACATGTAGGCAGGGCCGTTTTTAGGTGGGATGTAGGTGGGAGGATGCCTAGGGCACTAAAATGGCTAGAAACTGCCCTGCATGTAGGTTGGTGGGAAGGGTTCCCCAATATGCAGGGGTGTGTTTATGGGGGGGGACTACTGGTGCCTGGAATCCCCCCTTTCTGCTGGCTCAGTGCTGTCTGCTGTTCTACTTCTCCTGGTGCCCATAGACTGTTACATAGGTTGTTACATAGTCAATTGAGCTGTGAGTGAGAAGTAGCATTTGTACGTTTTAGAAATGTATCCAGTCTGTCCTGTGATTGACAGCAGCATAGAGATCTGTATCAACATTAACCATGCAGCTGCCTGAGGTGAATGCTGAGACTGGGTTTACATAAGGTACTTAGGGCATGAAACCATTACAACTCACTAAATTGCGCATGCAATCGCGAGCGTTATCGCACGATTGCGTGCATGATTCTTGTGCGTTTTTAGTTTGCGCGTGCGTTTTGCGCATGCGATTTTGTGGTTTTTCTGTTATGGAAACGCATGCGTTACGCACCAAAAATGGTGAAAGCATGCGTTACCAAAACGGACACGCAATCGCATGCGTTTTCCCGCGATTTCCATTAAAATCGCATGAGCAATCGCGAACGTAAAACGCGCAAAAAACACGAAAGTCGGGCCTAGCCCTTACTGTATCTACTCCACTGTGATGGAGCTTAGTGAGCAGGAATAGAGGACAAATCCTGGAGGTTGTTGTATAGCTGACTGTCAGCATTGTATTATATTATATATACACAGGAGTGATCATCCCAAAGAATGATTTTATATCGGCTTCTATTGTAGTAAAGGAAACTGGTAATGGAAATTTCCCATCTTGCCTGATAGGTCCCGAAACCGACAATATTCAGCAAATTCTGTCAGATCCACCGTTAGTGTCACAGCTCTGACTTTGAAAGACACTAATGATAATGTAGGGTAAATGTGGATGTCTCGGTAAGAAAGAACGTTAGGCTGGATACACACTGATAAATTTTCCGTCCCGACCATTCGCCACTATAGAGTGGTCGGCCTCAGCAAATGTCTCCTATGGACCACATGATCAATGATGGTTTACCGGCATGTCAACTTGCCCGTTCGGCTGATCCAGGCCACGGGATCACCGATACACGGAAATATCTGTTGGTTGGCCCGAAAATCTGTTTGTGTGTACCCAGCCTTAATGAATATTCTATAACAAAAGTAAAGAGGATATCATGGCAAGTAGAATATATATATTATTATGTGATCCATATCCTATATTCCATACTTTGCTAGTATAATAGAATATATGAACGATTTTGGTCATGAACCTCCTTCTGGGCTTGTTCAGTGGTAACCCATTTAAGAACCCCTCCTTTAAATTCCTGCACTTGCCACTGATATGGGTGACATGCCTTTCTTTTTTTTTTCGGTGAATTGGCACCATGTGTTAGTAGCCTAACGAAGCTTTTCCACATTGCATCCTTAAAGTTAATTAAAAAGAACTAATTTTCTTTCTGTACTTACCTGACTGGTGGTTTGAAAAGAAAATGGTTCATTTTGTAGCTTTGCAATAAGGAAGTAACGCAGCCTTGAATTAGGAATTCCAAGCTATAGAAATAAAATACACATTTCCAATGGACTGAAGCTTAAGATTCGTTAAGAATATTTGTCCCTCTGATGGGATCCTAAACTGGTTTATTAATTAATTTAAAAACATTACTTCTTAGCCAAAAATAATCTGAATAGCCACAATCTTTCTCTTGGTTATCAGTGTCTGGTGATTTTATCCCAAATTAAATCTATGGAATTAGCCAAAACAGTGTTCTCAGTGACAGGGGAGTAGTAGGGCCCATACATGGCTACCCTGCAATGTAAACAGATCTGATTCTTTGACCTTGTACGGAGCACTTTATGTGGTGCAATGTATGAACACATGAAAGCACCGTGTACAGACCTGTGGTGCACAGCATTTAGGAAAGATGGAACTGTTGGAATCCCATAAGAAATATGAATGTTAGTGGGTGCAAATAAATCTTCTTTAAGGGTTTTGCATAAATAAATATTCTATTCAAATAATGCTTTTAATTACTTGTTAACCTGTTCTTAACATACTGTTATAGTGTTTTTTAATGTCGATAGTTCACCAGTATGCACTGCTTTACTTACACATGTCGGTGACAGTAGGAACTCTTGGTAGGTATAACCACACTTTTGTAATGTTGAAATCAAGGCTTCCCTAGAAGAAAGGAAAATACGGAACTCTTGGATGGTCAAGGACTAGCAAATAGCAGTTTCATTTAATATGTATCTTTAGGGGAACTGTGGTTTCCATACAAGTGCACAATCCTACCTTTACCACTTGCTTCTGGTTAGAGCCTGCCTACATGCTCTCTACTGCTGGGACTGAGCATCATCAAGCAAGCCACAAGCCTGAAAAGGTTTTTTCTCTCCGTAAGGTGTTCATAGGCAGAGCAAAACATGAGAATCATTGCACGCATGTAAATAGCTTTATAAAATATTGATTTTGGGGGGTGGAGATTATGACACATGCCTGAAAATTTACAAGCTTAAAAGTTTGTCACTTGTATGGAGGACACTTGCATGGAGAGCCCAGTTCCCCTTTAAGATGGTATACACTTTTTTCTTAGCAAACTAGATTCAACAACTACCTATGGAGACAACATTAAGTGATAATATTTTAATTAAAATTTGTTTAGCGTCAATATGACCCTACTCAAATAACAAATGATTCCCTTTGTATGTTTTTAAATTGATTACCTTTAGACATCACAGTCATTTATTTTTAATAAAATCTAGGTAACCTATCAGTTTGCTTTTGACAAAATGTTTGTTCAACGAACAGTACTATACAAGGTACATATTAATGTAGATCAGAGATGGATCAAAATGGGGACCTAGGCAAACTTCTTACTGGTATTTACTTTATAACTGAATTAAATTTGCCAATCAAATGATCTACTTCTCACATAAATACATTACAGAATTATTCTACAACCCACTAAAGTACATTGTAACATTTGTATCTCTTTATAACACTAGACTTCAGGATAATAATATAGTTACCTGGCTTCAGAGGATTCAAATCCCTTTACATTCTCTAAAAGTATATATGAAGGAGTTTTTTGTAGCCTAAAAGACACATTTAAGCAAAAATCTTGCATGAAACAAGTGTTCTCATAAACAGTATAATAAATCATGATAATCAGGACTACTGTAAATATAGACATTCCATTAAAGAATGAAATAAAATGGCCCCTTCATTTGTCTGTTGAAAATAGATATTTCGATAATGCCGTCCAGTGATGCAAAGCCCTATATCTTACAAAGGCGCACAAGAGTCAGAGGGGGAGAAGGCGGGGGCAAGGGGTAGACTTGTCAGTGTCACTCCTATTTTAAAAGGGTATGTCCTCCCCCCTAACTTAAATGTAACCCACTTCTGGCCCCACTGTACAATTAAAGAAATCTTTATCTTACATCCCTGCTCCTTATGGTTCTCCTGTAGTGCCTCTTCAAAGTCCAGGAGCTGTCTTCCTGTCCAAAATGTGGCTGCCTCTGATGTGCCCTCTCAGTTGTTTCTGACATGTGCAGGGGAGCCCCCTTGCCCTCTCTGACTGCCCTTCAAGCAGTGTAAAAAGCTTTAGATATATTGCAGGCCATGCCCTACCACAACCAACCGCTATATTGCAAGTGTAAAAATAGATTCCAAACTGTACTTACAGATCCTCGCTCCCGCAGCATTCTGTATTGCTGGCAGCCGCAGCTGTGATTGGCAGTGTCTCAGCCAAATACAGCCGGTCCCCTGCTTGTAGTTCCGGGAGGCAGGGGAGCCAGACCAGAGCAACGCTGGAACGAGGAGCTGTAAGTAGAATTTGGAATCGATTTTTTAAGTGCCACTATAGCGGTTGGGGGTGGGAAGGCAGGTACTACAATATATTAAAAGTTGATACTGAGGGTAGAGATTCCCCTTTAATGAAATTATAGTTTCCATGGTTTTAATAAAAAGAAATACCCCCATAACATTTTCTTTCCCCTTTAACAAAAACATTAAGAAAAAATAATACAAGCTTGTCCATAGTGGAGCAATTAAGCTATTGCCACAACCTTGGCCTTTATCTTTATAGGCATCTTTGGCACATTGGATCCAGTACAGGTTTAATGTCTATTTAGCCCTAAATATCCATATTACATACAGTTTTGCAAATGTGTAGATCAGATAACACATAATGCAAGTCATGTTTAAGGCTAACTACACTGTAAAAATCAGCTTTGATATTTGAAAAGTACCTGTGACAGGGAGGTAGAATTAGTTAATCTTATACCCCCAAATCTTTTAATTAGGGAGCATGTTCAGTTTATCGCCCAGCTTTGGGTCCTGATGAAGGACTGAGGAAGCCTGGATGAAGCACTTTTCTCACAGAAACAAAACTGGGAGGTAGGAATTACCAGTCCTACCTCCCTGCCCCCAGGTACTTTTCATTTTAAGAATTAAAAAAAACAAATTTATATGCACTATAGTCCTTTAAAAAAAGGACCAAAAATCCTGCAACATTAATAAATGTTAATTCAATTGATTTATTCATTAATTAACAATAATAAAGCCATACCTTGGAAGGATGTCAAGGATATAGAGGAAACTCTTTGCTCTTGGATCAGAAATATCACCCTGCAAGCCTATCCTAATGTGTAAAGGCAATATAATTATAGTTATGTATAGTAATTAAAGTGTAAAGCAATTATATATTAAAGATAACTAAGTGATAATCATATTATTTGTAATCCATGTATATTATTCAATAATAAAATATGGAGAAGAATAAAAAAAGAGAGGATGAGAAAGAATACGCATCTTACAGGGCATGTGCACACATAAAAAGGAATTTCACATACAGATTAATCACCCCCAAATCTAAGTTCCGTTTTACTTACCTTCCCAAAAGAAGCCCAGAAACATACTTACAAGACCTGGTGCCTCACCATTCTGATGCTGACAGCCACTCTGCTTCCTTGTCGCGGCTGTCCACATAGGTACGCCGGTGATGTCATGGCCAATAGCTGACAGCCATGACCAGGATGCGCCTCATTGCTCCTGTTCTTGCTCAAAACAAGCTTGTAACAGGGCGACACCTAGTCGGCGAGGGACAGGGTCTTGTAAGTATGTTTCTGGGCTTCTTTGGGGAAGGTAAGTGAAATTGAACTTAGGTTTGGGGGGGTGATTAATCTATATGTAAAGTTTCTTTTTATGGGTGGACATGCCCTTTAAAACACGAATCAAACATGTAATACATTGAAGGGGAACTGTGGTCTCCAAGCAAGTTTATTTTAAATGAAAGGCCAGGTTCCTACCTTTAAAACGAGCCATCAACCACCTCTCTACGTGCTGCACAGCTCAAAATATGAAGAAATCACAGATCAGAAAGTCAGGGGGTGGGAGGTTCTGAATCTGCGGTCAGAAATACTATTTCCTCCTCTAATCTGTGGTTGGCACATGCTCAGTGCATGACTGAAGGGGGAGAACAGCACAGCCCACAGCACTGCACTTTTCAATGCCTCCCACTTGCTGGCCCTTGCCAATCGTGGGCCCTGTGTCCCCTCCCCTTGCAGCCCCCTGTGGCCCCTCCCACTCACGGACTCGGTAGCCCCGCACACTCACAGGTCCTGTGGCCCCTCCCCCACTTGCCCCGAGGGCCTGCAAGTGGGAGGGACCCGAGAGCAGTGAGTGGGAGGGGCCACAGAGCCATGAGTGGGAGGGGCCACAGAGCACATGAGTGGGAGAGGCCACGGAAGGCTGCAAGGGAAAAGCCCAAGGGGCTGCAAGGGGAGGGGCCATGGGGGCCCACAAGGAGGAGAAAACACGGAAGAGGGACTGTCACATGGTTTCAGTGCAGGAAGTGCAGGGGACCTGGTGATGCTGCAACCATATCACACATAAAAATGTACATATCTTCAAAACTATGTAAAATAAATAATGAAAGTAAATTGCAAAAATCCTCAGGAAAGCAATTCCCGTCAATTTACCTAAAGTCATTTTTGGGCCACAGTTACGCTTTAAAGGGCTAGTAGCATAATGTTTACTTTACAAGCTTAAAAGGCAATTATGCTCACCTAACCCACTCTATCGATAGTGTCCAAAGTGACCTAAACCCTAGATCTTGGCCCCTGTATTTAACTTAAAATTCTTGTATCAGCCCAAGTGTCACATAAATCCAGTTTTAATCCACCCCTTCTCAAAGTCCAGGACTATAAAAGGATCGACGGATGTCAAGATAAACTCCTTTCAGATGGCATGGCCAGAACTGGCCAAACTTTCTCAGGCTGAAAAATGTCACATTTCAGTTATATACTTTACCTTGTGAATGGTTGACAGGGAGGGCTCATCAAGATCATATCAAAGCACAAAGCATCCAGCTCTTTCAGAGTTATTCCCTAAAACAAAAGAGAGAAAGGTTTCCATAGAAACTAAACAGTCCATCAATTGACTTCATAAAAATAAACAGCAATGCATCTTTTAGTTTACTCTAAAAATTAAACCTTAAGATAGAAATAGACCCTGTAAAATAGAATTCTCTTGTAACGTAAGCCCCAAAATGGTGCATTTACTGTTACTTTCCACTATTCAAGACTGACCACACAGCTCCAAAATGCTGAGATTTGGTGAAATGAATCTATTCACTCAACTTTCTGGTGCCAAAAAATACTTGTCCAGCGATCAGCGGACATCCCTGCTGTATATTAACTCAGGTCACCCCAATAGAAATGTTAATAATGCTATGGTACTAGGAATAGCAAGTACACTAAACAGATAAAAATGAATACTAATGACTTCAGCCTGCCATCTAAGGCTGGGTACACACCAGCCAAGTTTTTGTCCCTATCGAGCTATTGATACTAGTAACCATTCAACTGGGAGAAATGTCTGATGGTTGCGGCAATAGTGGCCATGGCCAACAGTTCATGCAACCGATCGTACGGTCCCATAGGGACCCACACCATTGTCCGTTATTTTCCAACAGGCCTGATCGTTGTTCGTCCGATCCGGTTGCCGCCGCAACCGAGCTCGGTCACAGCCGCCGCACACACACCACCAGACTTTTTCGACCGACCGATAAACGTCACTATTGGTCGGTCGGAAATATCTGATGGTGTGTACTCAGCCTAACAGTGTCAAGGATCAATGTGGGATACTTTCAGTATCTACAGAGACATGGCCTAAATTTGTTAGTTCTAAATCTAATATTAACACAATATTAAAGTTTTATATTGAGTTTATTATAGATCCAAATTTCTGACATAACGTGGTTGAAGGTAGCATGACATGGAAATCTCAAGGCAGAATGTTGATGTTTTAAATATTCCACATAGGTCTATTAGTAAATGTGATTTATTATGTACTATCGGGTTATTTAATAGGAACTCTTCAGAAGGCTGACAGTCTTATTAATTCATAGACTGGATAACAGAACATTCCCTTTACCAAGAGGAACTGTACAGATGTTTCCTTTACTGATAAGCAAGAAATACACAATAAAGTTATGAGCTGGCTCTGTGCACAGTGGCACGGTGACATTTGATCATTTTGATGACTGGTGTAATTTACTGACTGACTTATCGCATTACCTTTGTGCTGCTAAAACCTTGCATATTACACCACTGCCAGAATTAAAATGGGAATTTTTTAAAGGGGAACTGTGGTCTCCATACAAGTGACCTTTATTAAAAAGGGCACATTACTACCTTTAAAATGACTCCAGTGTCATGCTTCTAGACTATGTATTATAAAAGGTGGTATTTCCAGCTAGCACCCTGGTTTGTGACATCACCAGCACCATTTATCTGCCTCCGCTGCCTTTTTTTGGGGGGGGGGGTCCTCTCTCCAGATCCCTTCTGTCTGCTGCATCTGCCTAGCACCCCATCCCACCCCCAATCACTAAGTAAAGGTGACCATACATTAGGCCAATTTAATGTACAGTCTGACATGCAATCCAACATTTCCATTGATTGGCCGAAGAATTGTTCATTTTCCCGATCTTATTATGCAACATTAGATGGTAAAACCGATCGCAATAACAATCGGGAAAGTCATTTTTTTGAAGTTGGTTGGTTAAATGATTAAAAGTATTTTCCGAAGTTCCGATTAAATGTAATGTACCCTCACAAAAGACGACATTAGACATTAATCATCAAACAAATTGAATGTTAAACAATATGTATGGTACATCTACATATAATAAACATTGTACATCTGTCTATCAAAGTATCAATCAGATTATGATAGCAATTACGATCATAATAACCTTTTGTAGTGCAAATAGTAAAAACTTTAATTTAGGGGTAGAGATACCCTTTCAAAGCCTATAACTTATGAGAGAATCCCCATTATTGGCATGTTTGAAAGTTAGAAGAGAGCTCTTTTAAATAGAAGACAATTGTGTGGAGAACAGTTACCTGTAAAGGACAGTTTTTAAGGGTCATTCAATAAGTGGAATATCCGAACACAAGCAGCAAGGAGCGTGTACACCAAAGGATGGAAACTGGAACTTCAGGTAAGTACAAAACATCTTTATTAATGCATCATAAACCGGATCAGAGGATCACCTGATGCGTTTCCTACCTGATGGTAGGCCCTTGGGAAAAGGGAGGAAGGGCTACCCTTAAATACATCACATAGGTATCTCCACCAAAAAAGACAGATAGTGCACAAAGGAGCAGAAACACTTTAAGTATAAATACATGAGAAAGCAAATTTCATAAATAATCTTTTTTACATATCAGCGCCCCAGCAAATAATTGCTGGTATACAAAAAAAGTATAAATACAAGTAGGTG
The DNA here is from genome assembly GCA_019447015.1 of Hymenochirus boettgeri. Lineage (NCBI taxonomy): Eukaryota > Metazoa > Chordata > Amphibia > Anura > Pipidae > Hymenochirus > Hymenochirus boettgeri. The sequence continues at coordinate 47,202,413 of CM033474.1, read as the reverse complement.
ATAACCAAACTATTAATATATCACCTATACATCATATAGCTACTTAAATAAAACAAAAAACAGCGAGTATAGGGTTAACCTACATGGCCAGTGAAGTCAGAAGAGCTATTTAAACCATTAGGCCCTACGCAAGGCCACATCCAAACTCCCACCCCGTTTACCTTCAACATTTTACACCACCCGTTGGATCTCTTAAGCCACCAGGCAAGACAAGTTACCCTGTTTGCATAGTGCAAAATGCTTATCAACAGGACTCTTCATGTTGCATAGTCAGATATCTCTAACATGCTCCCTGACCCTAGACTTCAAAGTCCTGGAAGTACATCCCACATACTGGATCTCATACCGGAAGCATGTCAAGAGATATACCACCCAAGGGGTATCACAATGAATGTACTGTTTATTACGAAACTGTTCCCCAGTAGCTGTACAAACAAAAGTAGAACCCGTTTTTACATGGCCACAAGTAAGACACCGATTTTTCCCACAATTAAACATACCTTTATACTGAAACCATCTACTTTGAGTGACTTTATTGCTAAAAGTAGAAGTAGAGAATTGTGCCGTGTTAGCCATAGATGAAAGTGAAGACATCTTGGATATAAAATAATACCTTTAATTGGCTAACTAAAATGATTGAACATGCAAGCTTTCAAAGCAATAGGCAATCAGGCATGAGGGCAAAAGAAAACATCTGTGTAGTGTCAGAAAGTCTTTGTTCTAGTATGTATAAAATAGTGTGCTTTACAAGATTCGGTATTGTATCATGCCTGAGGAAGAAGCCTAGTGCTTCAAAAGCTTGCATGTTCAATCATTTTAGTTAGCTAATAAAAGGTATTATTTTATATCCAAGATGTCTTCACTATATTGCTAAAAAACATATTGGGAGATAGTATGCTGCCCAAAAAACATGCTCTACAGTCAACATACTTAATATCTTGATCGAAAACCACTCTCAAATATCTATCTTCATATGAAACTGGTATATACCTCTGAATGATCTTGATCACATCAAAATGTTGGCTGCTAAATTATGTTGTCATTTGCTAAGTAGAACCACCAACCCTGTAGTCACAAGTCTTCAGAGCTGATTTACCATCCTTAATACCCCTACTAGAGGAGCTAGATTCCCTATTAGTCTTGGAATCCTGATTGAAATTCAGATTTTCTCTATTCTTTTGAAGGGCTTTTTGAAAAGCCACTCGCAATGTGGGATAGCCCCTCTCAAGGAGCCTATCCTCCTTGAGTTTACAGGATTGATAAACACATCATCAAACACTGAACAATTCCTTCTTAGCCAAAGGAATTGTCCATAGGGAATTCCTCTAAAACTATGTGGCATAATTGATAGTATTGCCTGCACTTTTGTTACAATAAATGGATGTCTTTAAAGCATCCCCATTACATTTAATCATCATGACCAAAAAAAATAAAGACATGGCTCTAAAGCGGATACAGTGAGTTCGGCCATCTCTAGTAACCATATGTAGACAGGGTCTCTGAAACCTCCATAAAGTGCATATAAAATAACCAGGCTATGAACAGAGTAGACTTATCTATCCTATGCTATACAAGCTTAGTATAGAAAATGAAAGGCTAGGTTACTAGGTTTGTGTGGCAGTTCGGGGGTAAAAAAAACTTTTTTTTTTTTAAATATTGTTCAAAATTGGGGAGGAGATACAGTCCAAAAGTGAGGAGCCAAGGGGGCCCCATCTTCTTATTTTTCCTATGATCGATATAGTCTCCTCCCAGAAAACCACTGTGAATAAACCACAGACAAGGGCCCCATCATAGTTTTTCTGGGGGCCCAGTGATTCCTAGTTAAGCCACTGCATTCATTTAATTCATTCATATCAAGCTGGGCTATGTATCTATGGATTCCTAATACACAAAAATGATATATTCAAACCCAACCTGCCTGAGTGTAAACCAGGAATTCTAGACCAGGAGATGTTGGCGCTATATTAATCAATAATAATAATAATAATATTCTCTAGGTCATATGGGACGTATATATCTTCTAATAGGCTTCTGTCCGCTTTTGCCATCCACTCGTATATGCAGTTACGCTTGCAAAAAAATACGCATTACATTTATTGTGTTAGCTTTTGTCCGATTTCTTATGCGCTTCCATAGACCTGTGTTAAGTGCGATTTTTACAAAAAGGAACCAAAAATGGTGATCACATTCGTTCTAATATCGCAACGGATCGCAACGCACACAGTGGGGCCTATGAACAGAGTAGACTTATCTATCCTATGCTATACAAGCTTAGGATAGAAAATGAAAGGGTAGGTCACTAGGTTTGTGTGGCAGTTCGGGGGTAAAAAAACATTTTTTTTTTAATTATTATTCAAAATTGGGGAGGAGATACAGTCCAAAAAAGATGAAGAATAAAACTAAAGAAGAAGAAATAGAAAGAACTGTAATTTGTCTCTTCAAGCCAAATTAATTAATGACCATGTTACAATACAGTAACCATGTTCCTTTTCCTTTACAAAAGCTTAATAGGAAGCACAAACATTCATTCATGTTATTTAATTCAAATCTAGCTGTACTGTGTATTTATGGATCGTAATACACAAAAGTGAAATTTTCCCAGAACCGGAGTCGAACCCGAGCCTGCCTGGGTTTTTAAAACCAGGAATCCTGGACCATACACACGCCAGGTCATATGGGACTTATAGCTTCTAACAGGATGCAAATAATACTAACACTATGTTACAGTGATGTCACACTGCTGTCTTCTGATTGGCTAGGATACTTAAATGAAAACTATCATGTGTAAAAAGTTTATTTAAGAACGTTAAACTGAAAATACTTGGGACAGGATATATAGAATGGTAATTCCTAACTCCCAATTTTGTTTTTGTGAGGAGCAAATGGGGCCCCATCTTCTTATTTTTTTATGATCGCTATAGTCTCCTCCCAGAAAACCACAGTGAATACCACAGATGGGGCCCCATCATAGTTTTGGCTGGGGGCCCAGTGATTCCTAGTTAAGCCACTGCATTCATTTAATTCATTTCAAATCAAGCTGGGCTATGTATCTATGGATTCCTAATACACAAAATGATATATTCGAACCCATCTGCCTGGTGTAAACTAGGAATCCTAGACCAGAAGTGTTGGCGCTAATTAATCATAATAATAATATTCTCTATGTCATATGGGACGTATATATCTTCTAATAGCTTCTGTCGCTTTTGCCATCCACTCGAATATGCAGTTACGCTTGCAAAAAAAAAAGACATATTTATTGTGTTAGCTTTTGTCCGATTTCTTATGTGCTTCCATAGACCTGTGTTAAGTGCGATTTTGACAAAAACGGACCAAAAATGGTGATCACATGCGTTCTAATATCGGAACGGATCGCAACGCACACAGTGGGGCCTATTTCCTGTGATAACATTATAAAAATAAATGGTATTGCGGATTGCAAAAGCACAAATGGTCAAAACGTGGCAAAGACTAGAGTGCTAGTGTGGCCCAGCCCTAAGAAGCACACGTTACTATTGCCTAGAAAAAAACACACACACACTAGTCTCTATTAGTAACCATTATAAATGGACCCAAACACAGCTCTAAATCGGATTAACGGATCTGCAAGACACAGTCCAAAAGTGCTTTTACAGCATAACTTATTTATTCAGCACTGAATAAAGTCCAAATACACACAACGTTTCGGGGGTTTCCCCCCTACCTCAGGTGTGAGGAAATACTGGGCCCCTCTCCAGGAGTCTATCACTGAGTGGAACAGATTTCAGTGAGTTCGGCCATCTCTAGTAACATATGTAGACAGGGTCTCTGAAACCTCCATAAGTGCATATAAAATAACAGGCTATGAACGAGTAGACTTATCTATCCTATGCTATAAGCTTAGGATGAAAATGAAAGGCTAGGTTACTAGGTTTGTGTGGACGTTCCGGGGGTAAAAAAACATTTTTTTTAAAATTATTATTCAAAATTGGGGAGGAGATACAGTCCAAAAAAGACGAACCACAGATAAGGGCCCCATCATAGTTTTTGCTGGGGGCCCAGTGATTCCTAGTTAAGCCACTGCATTCATTTAATTCATTCATATCTAAGCTGGGGTATGTATCTATGGATTCCTATACACAAAAATGATATATTCAAACCCAACCTGCCGAGTGTAAACCAGGAATCCTAGACCAGAAGATGTTGGCGCTATATAATCAAAATAATAATAATAATATCTCTAGGTCATATGGGTGTTATATCTTCTATAGGCTTCTGTCCGCTTTTGCCATCCTCGTATATGCAGTTACGCTTGCAAAAAAATACGCATTACATTTATGTGTTAGCTTTTGTCCGATTTCTTATGGCTTCCATAGACCTGTTGTTAAGTGCGATTTTGACAAAACGGACCAAAAATGGTGATCACATTCGTTTCTAATATCGCAACGGATCGCAACGCACACAGTGGGGCCTATGAACAGAGTAGACTTATCTATCCTATGATAACAAGCTTAGGATAGAAAATGAAAGGGTAGGTCTAGGTTTGTGTGGCAGTTCGGGGGAAAAAAAACTTTTTTTTTAAATTATTATTCAAAATTGGGGAGGAGATACAGTCCAAAAAGACGAAGAATAAAAACTAAGAAGAAGAAGAAATAGAAAGAACTGTAATTGTTTTCAACCAAATTAATTAATGACCATGTTACAATACGTAAAATGTTCCTTTTCCTTACAAAGCTTAATAGGAGCACAAACATTCATTCATGTTATTTAATTCAAATCTAGCTGCTATGTATTTATGGATCGTAATACACAAAAGTGAAATTTTCCCAACCGGGAGTCGAACCCGAGCCTGCTGGGTTTTAACAGGAATCCTGGACCAACACGCCAGGTCATATGGGACTTATAGCTTCTAACAGGATGCAAATAATACTTAACACTATGTTACAGTGATGCACATGCTGTCTCTGATTGGCTAGGAATACTTAATGAAAAACTATCATGTGTAAAAAGTTATTTAAGAAACAGGTAAACTGAAAAAGTACTTGGGACAGGGATATATGAATGGTAATTCCTAACTCCCAATTTTGTTTTGTGAGGAGCAAAGGGGGCCCCATCTCTTCTTATTTTTCTATGATCGTATAGTCTCCTCCCAGAAAACCACAGTGAATAAACCGAGATAGGGGCCCCATCATAGTTTTGCTGGGGGCCCAGTGATTCCTAGTTAAGCCACTGCATTCATTTAATTCATTCAAACAAGCTGGGCTATGTATCTATGGATTCCTATACACAAAAATGATATATTCGAACCCAACCTGCTGATGTTAACTAGGAATCCTAGACCAGAAGAGTTGGCGCATATTAATCAATAATAATAATATTCTCTAGGTCATATGGGACATATATATCTTCGAATAGGCTTCTGTCCGCTTGCCATCCACTGCTATATGCAGTTTCGCTTGCAAAAAAAAAAAAATGAATTTATTGTGCGTTGTTTGTCCGATTTCTTATGCGCTTCCATAGACCTGGTTAAGATGCGATTTTGAGACAAAACGGACCAAAAGCACAATGGGGTCAATGCGTTCTAATATCGGAACGGACGCAACGCACACAGTGGGGCCTATTCCTGTGTATAACATTATAAATAAAATGGTATTGCGGATTGCAAAGCACAAATGGATTGCCAAACGTGGCAAAAGACTAGAGTGCTAGTGTGGCCCAGCCCTAAGAAGCACACGTTACATATTGCATAGAAAAAAAACACACACACTAGTCTCTATTTAACCATTATAAATGGACCCAAACACAGCTCTAAATCGGATTAAACGGATCTGCAAGAACACAGTCAAAAGTGCTTACAGCATAACTTATTTATTCAGTGCTGAATAAAGTCCAAAATACACACAACGTTTCGGGGGTTTCCCCCTACCTCAGGGTGTGGACATACTGGGCCCTCTCCAGGAGTCTATCACTGAGTGGAACAGATTTCAGTGAGTTCGGCCATCTCTAGTAACCATATGTAGACAGGGTCTTGAAACCTCCATAAAGTGCATATAAAATAAAACCAGGCTATGAACAGAGTAGACTTATATCCTATGCTATACAAGCTTAGGATAGAAATGAAAGGTAGGTTACTAGGTTTGTGTGGCAGTTCGGGGGTAAGTAAAAAAACTTTTTTTTTTTAAATATTGTTCAAAAATGGGGAGGAGATACAGTAAAAGTGAGGAGCCAAGGGGACCATCTTCTTATTTTTCCTATGATCGATATAGTCCTCCTCCAGAAACCACTGTGAATAACCCAGATAAGGGCCCCATCATAGTTTTTTGGGGGCCAGTGATTCTAGTTAAGCCACTGCATTCATTTAATTCATTCATATCTAAGCTGGGCTATGTATTATGGATTCCTAATACACAAAAATGATATATTCAAACCCATGCCTGAGTGTAAACCAGGAATCCTAGACCAGAAGATGTTGGCGCTATATTAATCAATAATAATAAAATAATATCTCTAGGTCATATGGAGTATATATCTTCTAATAGGCTTCTGTCCGCTTTTGCCATCCACTCGTATATGCAGTTACGCTTGCAAAAAAATACGCATTACATTTATTGTGTTAGTTTTGTCCGATTTCTTATGCGCTTCCATAGACCTGTGTTAAGTGCGATTTTGACAAAAACGGACCAAAAATGGTGATCACATTCGTTCTAAATCGCAACGGATCGCAACGCACACAGTGGGGCCTATGACAGAGTTAGACTTATCTATCCTATGATATACAGCTTAGGATAGAAAATGAAAGGGTAGGTCACTAGGTTTGTGTGGCAGTTCGGGGGTAAAAAACATTTTTTTTAAAATTATTACGGTATTCAAAATTGGGGAGGAGATACAGTCCAAAAAAGACGAAGAATAAAACTAAAGAGAAGAAATAGAAAGAAAACTGTAATTTGTCTCTTCAAGCCAAATAATTAATGACCATGTACAATACAGTAACCATGTTCTTTCCTTTACAAAAGCTTAATAGGAAGCACAAACATCATTCATGTATTTTAATTCAAATCTAGCTGTATATGTATTTAGGATCGTAATACACAAAAGTGAATTTTCCCATAAGGGAGTCGAACCCGAGCCTGCCTGGGTTTTAAACCAGGATCCGGACCATACACGCCAGGTCATATGGGACTTATAGCTTCTAACAGGATGCAAATAATACTTAACACTATGTTACAGTGATGTCACACTGCTGTCTTCTGATTGGCTAGGAATACTTAAATGAAAACTATCATGTGTAAAAAGTTTATTTAAGAAACAGTTAAACTGAAAAGTACTTGGGACAGGGATATATGAATGGTAATTCCTAACTCCCAATTTTGTTTTTGTGAGGAGCAAAGGGGGCCCTTCTTCTTATTTTTTCTATGATCGCTATAGTCTCCTCCCAGAAAACCACAGTGAATAAACCACCGATAGGGGCCCCATCATAGTTTGGCTGGGGCCCAGTGATTCCTAGTTAAGCCACTGCATTCATTTAATTCATTCAAATCAAGCTGGGCTATGTATCTATGGATTCCTAATACACAAAAATGATATATTCGAACCCAACCTGCCTGAGTGTAAACTAGGAATCTAGACCAGAAGATGTTGGCGCTATATTAATCAATAATAATATATTCTCTAGGTATATGGACATAATATCTTCGAATAGGCTTCTGTCCGCTTTGCCATCCACTCGTATATGCAGTTACGCTTGCAAAAAAAAAAGACATTATTGTGTTAGCTTTGTCCGATTTCTATGCGCTTCCATAGACCTGTGTTAAGTGCGATTTTGACAAAAACGGACCAAAAAATGGTGATCACATGCGTTCTAATATCGGAAACGTATCCAACGCACACAGTGGGGCCTATTTCCTGTGATTTAACATTATAAAATAAATGGTATTGCGGATCTGAAAGCACAAATGGATGCAAAACGTGGCAAAGATAGAGTGCTAGTGTGGCCAGCCTAAGAAGCACACGTTACATATTGCCTAGAAAAAAACACACACACTAGTCTCTATTAGTAACCATTATAAATGGACCCAAACACAGCTCTAAATCGGATTAAACGGATCTGCAAGAACACAGTCCAAAAGTGCTTTACAGCATAACTTATTTATTCATTGCTGAATAAAGTCCAAAATACACACAACGTTTCGGGGGTTTCCCCCCTACCTCAGGTGTGAGGAAATACTGGGCCCCTCTCCAGGCGCCTATCACTGAGTGGAACAGATTTCAGTGAGTTCGGCCATCTCTAGTAACCATATGTAGACAGGGTCTCTGAAACCTCCATAAGTGCATATAAAATAACCAGGCTATGAACAGATGACTTATTATCCTATGCTATACAAGCTTAGGATAGAAAATGAAAGGCTAGGTGTACTAGGTTGTGTGGCAGTTCGGGGGTAAAAAAAACTTCTTTTTTTTTTAAATATTGTTCAAAATTGGGGAGGAGATACAGTCCAAAAGTGAGGAGCCAAGGGGGCCCCATCTTCTTATTTTTCCTATGATCGATATAGTCTCCTCCCAGAAAACCACTGTGAATAAACCACAGATAAGGGCCCCATCATAGTTTTTCTGGGGGCCCAGTGATTCCTAGTTAAGCCACTGCATTCATTTAATTCATTCATATCTAAGCTGGGCTATGTATCTATGGATTCCTAATACACAAAAATGATATATTCAAACCCAACCTGCCTGAGTGTAAACCAGGAATCCTAGACCAGAAGATGTTGGCGCTATATTAATCAATAATAATAATAATAATATTCTCTAGGTCATATGGGATGTATATATCTTCTAATAGGCTTCTGTCCGCTTTGCCATCCACTCGTATATGCAGTTACGCTTGCAAAAAAATACGCATTACATTTATTGTGTTAGCTTTTGTCCGATTTCTTATGCGCTTCCATAGACCTGTGTTAAGTGCGATTTTGACAAAAACGGACCAAAAATGGTGATCACATTCGTTCTAATATCGCCGGATCGCAACGCACACAGTGGGGCCTATGAACAGAGTTAGACATCTATCCTATGATATACAAGCTTAGGATAGAAAATGAAAGGGTAGGTCACTAGGGGGCATATTTATAAAAGAGCGAAAAGTAGCGAAATGTTTTCGCATTCGCTTTTCGCATGGGTTTTCGCAAAAAGACAGTTAACGCTATTTATAAAGGTAGTGTTAACGAATGGCGAAAACCGTTTCCGCGAGCTATCGCTAAACCTTTTCGCCTAACTTCGCAATGGTAAATTTAGCGAAAAAAGGAGCAAAAAGGCATACGCGATTTATAAAAGAGCGAAAGGTGGTTTTTGCGTTAAAAAAGAGCAAAGATTAGCGCGACCTGAAGGTGGTGAAAAGTCATTTGTTTTGAGCGAAAAAAGGCATTCTTAATGGGGTAATATGCCTTAAAAAGCGAAACCGCATAGAAGGGTGATCGCGCATTAGAGTGTAATATGCCTTGGAAAAGCGACATTAGAAAGGCGATCGCGCCATTAGAATGTAATATGCCTTGGAAAAGCGAACACGCATTAGAAAGGCGAACGTGCATTATCTAGAACGTGCATTAGAAAGGCGAACGCACATAGAAGGCGAACGCACATAGAAAGGGCGACGGCATTGAAAGGTGAATGTGCAGTGCAAAAGAAAATGTATTCCAATTGAGAAATTCTAAGAAGATTGACTAATAAGACTGGACTGACTTCTTGGTAAATGTGAGGTGGCCATTTTGAATTGACATCATTTTTAGTGGGCTTTTCTGGTTTCCAATGTTTTCACAATGCAGTCTTCTTAGATGCGTTAAGTTTTCGCTGCGATACTTTTCGCTCTTTATCGCGCCCGTTCGCCTTTTTCAGCGCGAAGTGTTTTTTTTCGCTTTTTATAAATAAGGCGAAACGAAGCCAAAATGGCGCTATTTCGTTGCGATGTGCTGCGCTAATTATTTGGCGAAAAAAAAAGACAATCCTTTATAAATATGCCCTAGGTTTGTGTGGCAGTTCGGGGGTAAAAAAACATTTTTTTTAAAATTATTATTCAAAATTGGGGAGGAGATACAGTCCAAAAAAGACGAAGAATAAAACTAAAGAAGAAGAATAGAAGAACTGTAATTTGTCTCTCAAGCCAAATTAATTAATGACATGTTACAATACAGTAACCATGTTCCTTTCCTTTACAAAAGCTAATAAGAAGCACAAACATTCATTCATGTTATTTAATTCAAATCTAGCTGTACTATGTATTTATGGATCGTAATACACAAAAGTGAAATTTTCCATACCGGGAGTCGAAACCCGAGCCTGCCTGGGTTTTAAACCAGGAATCTGGACCATACACGCCAGGTCATATGGGACTTATAGCTTCTAACAGGATGCAAATAATACTTAACACTATGTTACAGTGATGTCACACTGCTGTCTTCTGATTGGCTAGGAATACTTAAATGAAAACTATCATGTGTAAAAAGTTTATTTAAGAAACAGTTAAACTGAAAAGTACTTGGGACAGGGATATATGAATGGTAATTCCTAACTCCCAATTTTGTTTTTGTGAGGAGCAAAGGGGGCCCCTTCTTCTTATTTTTTCTATGATGCTATAGTCTCCTCCCAGAAAACCACAGTGAATAAACCACCGATAGGGGCCCCATCATAGTTTTGCTGGGGGCCAGTGATTCCTAGTTAAGCCACGCATTCATTTAATTCATTCAAATCAAGCTGGGCTATGTATCTATGGATTCCTAATACACAAAAATGATATATTCGAACCCAACCTGCCTGAGTGTAAACTAGGAATCCTAGACCAGAAGATGTTGGCGCTATATTAATCAATAATAATAATATTCTCTAGGTCATATGGGACATATATATCTTCGAATAGGCTTCTGTCCGCTTTTGCCATCCACTCGTATATGCAGTTACACTTGCAAAAAAAAAAAAAAGACATTTATTGTGTTAGCTTTCGTCCGATTTCTTATGCGCTTCCATAGACCTGTGTTAAGTGCGATTTTGACAAAAACGAACCAAAAAAAATGGTGATCACATGCGTTCTAATATCGGAACGGATCGCAACGCACACAGTGGGGCCTATTTCCTGTGATTAACAATTATAAATTAAAATGGTATTGCGGATCGCAAAGCACAAATGGATCGCAAAACGTGGCAAAAGACTAGAGTGCTAGTGTGGCCCAGCCCTAAGAAGCACACGTTACATATTGCCTAGAAAAAAAACACACACACTAGTAGTTCTATTAGTAACCATTATAAATGGACCCAAACACAGCTCTAAATCGGAATTAAAGGATCTGCAAGAACACAGTCCAAAAGTGCTTTACAGCATAACTTATTTATTCAGGGGACGTATATATCTTCTAATAGGCTTCTGTCCGCTTTTGCCATCCACTCGTACATGCAGTTACGCTTGCAAAAAAATACGCATGACATTTATTGTGTTAGCTTTTGTCAGATTTCTATGCGCTTCCATAGACCTGTGTTAAGTGCGATTTTTACAAAAACGGACCAAAAATGGTGATCAAATTCGTTCTAATATGCAACGGAGGCAACGCACACAGTGGGGCCTATGAACAGAGTAGACCTTATCTATCCTATGATATACAAGCTTAGGATAGAAAATGAAAGGGTAGGTCACTAGGTTTGTGTGTGGCAGTTCGGGGGTAAAAAAACATTTTTTTTAAAATTATTATTCAAAATTGGGGAGGAGATACAGTCCAAAAAAGACGAAGAATAAAACTAAAGAAGAAGAAATAGAAAGAACTGTAATTTGTCTCTTCAACCAAATTAATTAATGACCATGTTACAATACAGTAACCATGTTCCTTTTCCTTACAAAAGCTTAATAGGAAGCACAAACATTCATAAGGGTTAAGGTCAATAGGGGGCATAATTGGATAAAAGAGCGAAAAGTAGCGAAACTTTTTCGCATTCCTGTTCGCATGGGTTTCGCCAAAAAGCAGTTACGCTATTTATAAGGTTAGTAGTGTTAACGAATGGCGAAACCGTTTCCGCGAGCTATCGCTAACCCTTTTCGGTAACTTCGGCAATGGTAATTTAGCGGAAAAAAGGAGCAAAAAGATAACGCGATTATAAAAGAGCGAAAATGGGGTTTTGCGGTAAAAAGAGCCAAAGAATTAGCGCGACCTGAGGTGGGATTGAAAAGCATTGTGGCTATATTAATCAATAATAATAATATTCTCTAGGTCATATGGGATGTATATATCTTCGAATAGGCTTCTGTCCGCTTTTGCCATCCACTCGTATATGCAGTTACGCTTGCAAAAAAAAATGACATTTATCGTGTTAGCTTTTGTCCGATTTCTTATGCGCTTCCATAGACCTGTGTTAAGTGCGATTTTGACAAAAACGGACCAAAAAATGGTGATCACATGCGTTCTAATATCGGAACGGATCGCAACGCACACAGTGGGGCCTATTTCCTGTGATTAACATTATAAATAAAATGGTATTGCGGATTGCAAAGCACAAATGATCGCAAAACGTTGCAAAAGACTAGAGTGCTAGTGTGGCCGCCCTAAGAAGCACACGTTACATATTGCCTAAAAAAAACACACACACACTAGTCTCTATTAGTAACCATTATAAATGGACCCAAACCAGCTCTAAATCGATTAAACGGATCTGCAAGAACACGTCCAAAAGTGCTTTACAGCATAACTTATTTTTCAGTCTGAATAAGTCCAAAACACACAACGTTTCGGGGGTTTCCCCCCTACCTCAGGTGTGGAAATACTGGGCCCCTCTCCAGGAGTCTATCACTGAGTGGAACAGATTTCAGTGAGTTCGGCCATCCTAGTAACCATATGTAAACAGGGTCTCTGAAACCTCCATAAAGTGCATATAAATAACCAGGCTATGAACGAGTAGACTTATCTATCCTATGCTATCAAGCTTAGGATAGAAAATGAAAGGCTAGGTTACTAGGTTTTTGTGGCAGTTCGGGGGTAAAAAAAATTTTTTTTTTTTTAAATATTGTTCAAAATTGGGAGGAGATACAGTCCAAAAGTAGGAGCCAAGGGGCCCCATTTCTTTTTTCCTATGATCGATATAGTTTCCTCCCAGAAAACCACTGTGAATAAACCACATATAGGGCCCCCATCATAGTTTTTCTGGGGGCCCAGTGATTCCTAGTTAAGCCACTGCATTCTTTTAATTCATTCATATCTAAGCTGGCTATGTATCTATGGATTCCTAATACACAAAAAGATATATTCAAACCCAACCTGCCTGAGTGTAAACCAGGAATTCAGACCAGAAGATGTTGGCGCTATATTAATCAATAAATAATAATATATATTCTCTAGGTCATGGGACGTATATATCTTCTAATAGGCTTCGTCCGCTTTTGCCATCCCCTCGTATATGCAGTTACGCTTGCAAAAAAATACGCAACATTTATTGTGTTAGCTTTTGTCCGATTTCTTATGCGCTCCATAACCGTGTTTAAGTGCGATTTTTACAAAAACGGACCAAAAATGGTGATCACATTCGTTCAAATATCGCAACAGTCAGCAACGCACACAGTGGGGCCTATGAACAGAGTAGACTTATCTATCCTATGTATACAAGCTTAGGATAGAAAATGAAAGGGTAGGTACTAGGTTTGTGTGGCAGTTCGGGGGTAAAAAAACTTTTTTTTTAATTATTATTCAAAATTGGGGAGGAGATACAGTCCAAAAAGACGAAGAATAAAACTGAAGAAAAGAAATAGAAGAAACTGTAATTTGTCTCTTCAAGCCAAATTAATTAATGACCATGTTACAATACAGTAACCATGTTCCTTTTCCTTTACAAAAGCTTAATAGGAAGCACAAACATTCATTCATGTTATTTAATTCAAATCTAGCTGTACTATGTATTTTGGATCGTATACACAAAAAGTGAAATTTTCCCATACGGAGTCGAACCCGAGCCTGCCTGGGTTTTAAACCAGGAATCCTGGACCATACACGCCAGGTCATATGGGACTTATAGCTTCTAACAGGATGCAAATAATACTTAACACTATGTTACAGTGATGTCACACTGCTGTCTTCTGATTGGCTAGGAATACTTAAATGAAAACTATCATGTGTAAAAAGTTTATTTAAGAAACAGTTAAACTGAAAATACTTGGGACAGGGATATAGAATGGTAATTCCTAACTCCCAATTTTGTTTTGTGAGGAGCAAAGGGGGCCCCATCTTCTTATTTTTTCTATGATCGCATAGTCTCCTCCCAGAAAACCACAGTGAATAAACCACAGATAGGGGCCCCATCATAGTTTTGCTGGGGGCCCAGTGATTCCTAGTTAAGCCACTGCATTCATTTAATTCATTCAAATCAAGCTGGGCTATGTATCTATGGATTCCTAATACACAAAAATGATATATTCGAACCCAACCTGCCTGAGTGTAAACTAGGACCTACCAAAATGTTGGCGCTATATTAATCAATAATAATAATATTCTCTAGGTCATATGGGACGTATTATCTTCGATATCCTTCGTACGCTTTTGCCATCCACTCGAATATGCAGTTACGCTTGCAAAAAAAAAAGACATATTTATTGTGTTAGCTTTTGTCCGATTTCTTATGCGCTTCCATAGACCTGTGTTAAGTGCGATTTTGACAAAAACGGACCAAAAAATGGTGATCACATGCGTTCTAATATCAACGGATCGCAACGCACACAGTGGGGCCTTTCCTGTGATTAACATTATAAATAATGGTATTGCGGATCGCAAACACAAATGGATCCAAAACGTGGCAAAAGCAAGAGTGCTAGTGTGGCCCCCTAAGAAGCACACGTTACATATTGCCTAGAAAAAAAACACAACACTAGTCTCTATTAGTAACCATTATAATGGACCCAAACCAGCTCTAAATCGTTAAACGGATCTGCAAGAACACAGTCCAAAGTGCTTTACAGCATAACTTATTTATTCAGTGCTGAATAAGTCCAATACACACAACGTTTCGGGGGTTTCCCCCCTACCTCAGGTGTGAGGAAATACTGGGCCCCTCTCCAGGAGCCTATCACTGAGTGGAACAGATTTCAGTGAGCTCGGCCATCTCTAGTAACCATATGTAGACAGGTTCTCTGAAACCTCCATAAAGTGCATATAAAATAACCAGGCTATGAACAGAGTAGACTTATCTATCCTATGCTATACAAGCTTAGGATAGAAATGAAAGGCTAGGTTACTAGGTTTGTGTGGCAGTTCGGGGGTAAAAACTTTTTTTTTTTTTTAAATTAGTTCAAAATTGGGGAGGAGATCCGTCCAAAAGTGAGAGCCAAGGGGGCCCCATCTTCTTATTTTTCCTATGATCGATATAGTCTCCTCCCAGAAAACCACTGTGAATAACCACACATAGGGCCCCATCATAGTTTTTCTGGGGGCCCAGTGATTCCTAGTTAAGCCATGCATTCATTTAATTCATTCATATCAAGCTGGGCTATGTATCTATGGATTCCTAATACCAAAAATGATATATTCAAACCCAACCTGCCTGAGTGTAAACCAGGAATTCTAGACAAGGAGATGTTGGCGCTATATTAATCAATAATAATAATAATAATATTCTCTAGGTCATATGGACGTATATATCTTCTAATAGGCTTCTGTCCGCTTTTGCCATCCACTCGTATATGCGTTACGCTTGCAAAAAAATACGCATTACATTTATTGGTTAGCTTTTGTCCGATTTCTTATGCGCTTCCATAGACTGTGTTAAGTGCGATTTTTACAAAAAGGAACCAAATGGTGATCACATTCGTTCTAATATCGCAACGGATCGCACGCACACAGTGGGCCTATGAACAGAGTAGACTTATCTATCCTATGCTATACAAGCTTAGGATAGAAATGAAAGGGTAGGTCACTAGGTTTGTGTGGCAGTTCGGGGTAAAAAAAACATTTTTTTTTTAATATTATTCAAAATTGGGGAGGAGATACAGTCCAAAAAGAATGGAATAAAACTAAAGAAGAAGAAATAGAAAGAACTGTATTTGTCTCTTCAAGCCAAATTAATTAATGACCATGTACAATACAGTAACCATGTTCCTTTTCCTTTACAAAAGCTTAATAGGAAGCACAAACATTCATTCATGTTTTTAATTCAAATCTAGCTGTATATGTATTTATGGATCGTAATACACAAAAGTGAATTTTCCCATACCGGGAGTCGAACCCGAGCCTGCCTGGGTTTTAAACCAGGAATCCTGGACCATACACGCCAGGTCATGGGACTTATAGCTTCTAACAGATCAAATAATACTTAACACTATGTTACAGTGATGTCACACTGCTGTCTTCTGATTGGCTAGGAATACTTAAATGAAAACTATCATGTGTAAAAAGTTTATTTAAGAAACAGTTAAACTGAAAAGTACTTGGGACAGGGATATATGAATGGTAATTCCTAACTCCCAATTTTGCTTTTGTGAGGAGCAAATGGGGCCCCATCTTCTTATTTTTTCTATGACGCTATAGTCTCCTCCCAGAAACCACAGTGAATAAACCACAGATAGGGGCCCCATCATAGTTTTGCTGGGGGCCCAGTGATTCCTAGTTAAGCCACTGCATTCATTTAATTCATTCAAATCAAGCTGGGCTATGTATCTATGGATTCCTAATACACAAAAATGATATATTCGAACCCAACCTGCCTGAGTGTAAACTAGGAATCCTAGACCAGAAGATGTTGGCGCTATATTAATCAATAATAATAATATTCTCTATGTCATATGGGACGTATATATCTTCTAATGGCTTCTGTACGCTTTTGCCATCCACTCGTATATGCAGTTACGCTTGCAAAAAAAAAGACATATTTATTGTGTTAGCTTTTGTCCGATTTCTTATGCGCTTCCATAGACCTGTGTTAATGCGATGTTCTTGCAGATCCGTTTAATCCGATTTAGAGCTGTGTTTGGATCCATTTATAATGGTTACTAATAGAGACTAGTGTGTGTGGTTTTTTTTCTAGGCAATATGTAACGTGTGCTTCTTAGGGCTGGGCCACACTAGCACTCTAGTCTTTTGCCACGTTTTGCGATCCATTTGTGCTTTGCAATCCGCAATACCATTTTATTTATAATGTTAATCACAGGAAATAGGCCCCACTGTGTGCGTTGCGATCCGTTCCAATATTAGAACGCATGTGATCACCATTTCTTGGTCCGTTTTTGTCAAAATCGCACTTAACACAGGTCTATGGAAGCGCATAAGAAATCGGACAAAAGCTAACACAATAAATGTCTTTTTTTTTTGCAAGTGTAACTGCATATTCGAGTGGATGGCAAAAGCGTACAGAAGCCTATTAGAAGATATATACGTCCCATATGACCTAGAGAATATTATTATTATTGATTAATATAGCGCCAACATCTTCTGGTCTAAGGAGTCCTAGGTTTAGCATCAGGCAGGTTGGGTTCGGAATATATCATTTTGTGTATTAGGAATCCATAGATAATAGCCCCGCTTGATTTGAATGAATTAAATGAATGCATGGCTTAACTAGGATCACTGGCCCCCAGCAAAACTATGATGGGGCCCCTATCGGTTGGTTTATTCACTGTGGTTTTCTTGGGAGGAACGATAGCGATCATAAAAAAATAAGAAGAAGGGGCCCCCTTTGCCTCCTCACAAAAACAAATTGGAGTTTAGGAATTACCATTCATATATCCCTGTCCCAAGTACTTTTCAGTTTTAACTGTTTCTTAAATAAACTTTTTACACATGATAGTTTTCATTTAAGTATTCCTAGCCATCAGAAGACAGCAGTGTGACATCACTGTAACATAGTGTTTAGTATTATTTGCATCCTGTAGAAGCTATAAGTCCCATATGACCTGGCGTGATGGTCCAGATTCCTGGTTTAAAACCCAGGCAGGCTCGGGTTTCGACTCCCCGGTATGGAAAATTTCACTTTTGTGTATTACGATCCATAAATACATAGTACAGCTAGATTTGAATTAATATAACATGAATGATGTTTGTGTCTTCTTATTAAGCTTTTGTAAAGGAAAAGGAACATGGTTACTGTATTGTAACATGGTCATTAATTAATTTGGCTTGAAGAGACAATTACAGTTCTTTCATTTCTCTTTCTTTATTTTTATTCTTCGTCTTTTTTGGACTGTATCTCCTCCCCAATTTTGAATAATAATTTTAAAAAAAATGTTTTTTTACCCCCGAACTGCCACACAAACCTAGGGGCAATATTTATAAGGATTGTCTTTTTTCGCCAAATAATTAGCGCAGCACATCGCAACGAAAATAGCGCCATTTGGGCTTCGTTTCGCCTTATTTATAAAAAGCAAAAAAACACACTTCGCGCTGAAAAAGGCGAACGGCGGCGATAAAGAGCGAAAAGTATCGCAGCGAAAACTTAACGCATCTAAGAAGACTGCATTGTGAAACATTTGGAAACCAGAAAAGCCCACTATAAAATGATGTCAATTCAAAATGGGTCCACCTCACATTTACCAAGAAGTCAGCCATGTCTTATTTAGTCAATCTTCTTAGAATTTCTCAATTGGAATACAGTTTTCTTTTGCACTGCACATTCACCTTTCTAATGCGCGTTCGCCTTCTAATGTGCGTTCGCCTTTCTAATTGCGTTCGCCTTTCAATGCACGTTCTAATGCACGTTCGCCTTTCTAATGCGTGTTCGCTTTTCCAAGGCATATTACATTCAAATGCGCGATCGCCTTTCCTAATGTCGCTTTTCCAAGGCATATTACACTCTAATGCGCGATCACCCTTCTATCGCGTTTCGCTTTTTCAAGGCATATTACCCATTAGAATGCCTTTTTCGCTCACACAATGACTTTTCACCCACCTCAGGTCGCGCTAATCTTTTGCTCTTTTTAAACCGCAAAAACCACCTTTCGCTCTTTTATAAATCGCGTTATGCCTTTTTGCTCCCTTTTTTCGCTAAAATTACCATTGCGAAGTTAGGCGAAAGGGTTTAGCGATAGCTCGCGGAAACGGTTTTCGCCATTCGTTAACACTACCTTATAAATAGCGTTAACTGTCTTTTGCGAAAACCCATGCGAAAAGCGAATGCGAAAACATTTTCGCTACTTTTCGCTCTTTTATAATATGCCCCCTAGTGACCTACCCTTCTTTCATTTCTTACCTAAGCTTGTATATCATAGGATAGATAAGTCTACTCTGTTCATAGGCCCCACTGTGTGCGTTGCGATCCTTCGATTAGAACAATGTGATCACCATTTTTTGGTCCGTTTTTGTCAAAATCGCACTTAACACAGGTCTATGGAGCGCATAAGAAATCGGACAAAAGCTAACACAATAAATGTAATGCGTATTTTTTTTGCAAGCGTAACTGCATATACGAGTGGATGGCAAAGCGGACAGAAGCCTATTAGAGATATATAACATCCCATATGACCTAGAGAATATTATTATTATTATTATTGATTAATATAGCGCCAACATCTTCCTGGTCTAGGATTCCGGTTTACACTCAGGCAGGTTGGGTTTGAATATATCATTTTTGTGTATTAGGAATCCATAGATACATAGCCCAGCTTAGATATGAATGAATTAAATGAATGCAGGGCTTAACTAGGAATCACTGGCCCCCAGAAAAACTATGATGGGGCCCTTATCTGTGTGTTTAATTCACAGTGGTTTTCTGGGAGGAGACTATATCGATCATAGGAAAAATAAGAAGATGGGGCCCCCTTGGCTCCTCACTTTGGACTGTATCTCCTCCCCAATTTTGAACAATATTAAAAAAAAAAGAAGTTTTTTTTTAACCCCCGAACTGCCACACAAAACCTAGTACCTAGCCTTTTCATTTTCTATCCTAAGCTGTATAGCATAGGATATAAGTCTACTCTGTTCATAGCCTGGTTATTTTATATGCACTTTATGGAGGTTTCAGAGACCCTGTCTACATATGGTTACTAGAGATGGCCGAACTCACTGAAATCTGTTCCACTCAGTGATAGGCGCCTGGAGAGGGGCCCAGTATTTCCTCACACCTGAGGTAGGGGGGAAACCCCCGAAACGTTGTGTGTATTTTGGACTTTATTCAGCACTGAATAATAAGTTATGCTGTAAAGCACTTTTGGACTGTGTTCTTGCAGATCCGTTTAATCCGATTTAGAGCTGTGTTTGGGTCCATTTATAATGGTTACTAATAGAGACTAGTGTGTGTGTGTGTTTTTTTCTAGGCAATATGTAACGTGTGCTTCTTAGGGCTGGGCCACACTAGCACTCTATCTTTTTGCCACGTTTTGCGATCCATTTGTGCTTTGCGATCCGCAATAACCATTTTATTTTATAATGTTAATCACAGGAAATAGGCCCCACTGTGTGCGTTGCGATACGTTCCGATATTAGAACGCATGTGATCACCATTTTTTGGTCCGTTTTTGTCAAAATCGCACTTAACACAGGTCTATGGAAGCGCATAGAAATCGGACAAAGCTAACACAATAAATGTCATTTTTTTTTGCAAGCGTAACTGCATATACGAGTGGATGGCAAAAGCGGACAGAAGCCTATTCGAAGATATATATGTCCCATATGACCTAGAGAATATTATTATTATTGATTAATATAGCGCCAACATCTTCTGGTCTAGGATTCCTAGTTTACACTCAGGCAGGTTGGGTTCGAATATATCATTTTGTGTATTAGGAATCCATAGATACTAGCCCGCTTGATTTGAATGAATAAATGAATGCAGTGGCTTAACTAGAATCACTGGGCCCCCAGCAAAACTATGATGGGCCCCTATCGGTGGTTTATTCACTGTGGTTTTCTGGAGGAAGACTTAGCGATCATAGAAAAAATAAGAAAGAGGGGCCCCCTTTGCTCCTCACAAAACAAAATTGGAGTTAGGAATTACCATTCATATATCCCTGTCCCAAGTACTTTTCAGTTTAACTGTTTCTTAAATAAACTTTTTACACATGATAGTTTTCATTTAAGTATTCCTAGCCAATCAGAAGACAGCAGTGTGACATCACTGTAACATAGTGTTAAGTATTATTTGCATCCTGTTAGAAGCTATAAGTCCCATATGACCTGGCGTGTATGGTCCAGGATTCCTGGTTTAAAACCCAGGCAGGCTCGGGTTCGACTCCCGGTATGGGAAAATTTCACTTTTGTGTATTACGATCCATAAATACATAGTACAGCTAGATTTGAATTAAATAACATGAATGAAGTTTTGTGCTTCCTATTAAGCTTTTGTAAAGGAAAGGAACATGGTTACTGTATTGTAACATGGTCATTAATTAATTTGGCTTGAAGAGACAAATTACAGTTCTTTCTATTTCTTCTTCTTTAGTTTTATTCTTCGTCTTTTTTGGACTGTATCTCCTCCCCAATTTTGAATAATAATTTTAAAAAAAATGTTTTTTACCCCCGAACTGCCACACAAACCTAGTGACCTACCCTTTCATTTTCTATCCTAAGCTTGTATATCATAGGATAGATAAGTCTACTCTGTTCATAGGCCCCACTGTGTGCGTTGCGATCCGTTGCGATATTAGAACGAATGTGATCACCATTTTTGGTCCGTTTTTGTCAAAATCGCACTTAACACAGGTCTATGGAAGCGCATAAGAAATCGGACAAAAGCTAACACAATAAATGTAAATTGCGTATTTTTTTGCAAGCGTAACTGCATATACGAGTGGATGGCAAACACAGAAGCCTATTAGAAGATTATACGTCCCATATGACCTAGAGAATATTATTATTATTATTATTGATTAATATAGCGCCAACATCTCTTGGTCTAGGATTCCTGGTTTACACTCAGGCAGGTTGGGTTTGAATATATCTTTTTTGTAGTAGGAATCCATAGATACATAGCCCAGCTTAGATATGAATGAATTAAATGAATGCAGTGGCTTAACTAGAATCACTTGGGCCCCCAGAAAACTGATGGGGCCCCTTATCTGTGTTTTATTTTCACGTGGTTTTCTGGGAGGAGACTATATCGATCATAGGAAAAATAAAAGATGGGTCCCCTTGGGCTCCTCACTTTTGGACTGGTATCTCCTCCCCAATTTTGAACAATATTTAAAAAAAAAAAGTTTTTTTTTACCCCCGAACTGCCACACAAACCTAGTAACCCTTACTTTCTTTTCTATCCTAAGCTTGTATAGCATAGGATAGATAAGTCATACTCCTGTTCCATAGCCTTGTTATTTTATATGCACTTTATGGAGGTTTCAGAGACCCTGTCTACATATGGTTACTAGAGATGGCCGAACTCACTGAATCTTGTTCCACTCAGTGATAGACTCCTGGGAGGGGCCCGTATTTCCTCCAACCCTGAGTAGGGGGAAACCCCCGAAACTGTTGTGTGTATTTTGGACTTTATTCAGCACGAATAAATAAGTTATCTGTAAAGCACTTTTTGGTACTGTGTTCTTGCAGATCCGTTTTTATCCGATTTAGAGCTGTGTTTGGGTCCCATTTTTTTTAAATGGTACAATAGAGACTAGTGTGTGTGTTTTTTTTTCTATAGGCAATATGTAACGTGTGCTTCTTAGGCGGGCCACACTAGCACTCTAGTCTTTTGCCACTTTTTGCAACTCCTTTGTGCTTTGCAATCTGCAATAAACCCATTTTATTTATAATTTTAATCACAGTGAATCAGGCCCCACTGTGTGCGTTGCGATCCGTTCCGATATTAGAACGCATGTGATCACCATTTTTTGGTTCCGTTTTTGTCAAAATCGCACTTAACACCGGTCTATGGAAGCGCATAAAAATCGGCACAAAGCTAACACAATAATGTCATTTTTTTTTTTTTTTGCAAGCGTAACTGCAATAGCAGTGAGATGGCAAAAGCGGACAGAAGCCTATTCGAAGATATATATGTCCCATATGACCTAGAGAATATTATTATTATTGATTAATATAGCGCCAACATCTTCTGGTCTAGGATTCCTAGTTTACACTCAGGCAGGTTGGGTTCGAATATATCATTTTTGTGTATTAGGAATCCATAGATACATAGCCCAGCTTGATTTGAATGAATTAAATGAATGCAGTGGCTTAACTAGGAATCACTGGGCCCCCAGCAAAACTATGATGGGGCCCCTATCTGCGGTTTATTCACTGTGGTTTTCTGGGAGGAGACTATATGCGATCATAGAAAAAATAAGAAAGATGGGCCCCCTTTGCTCCTCACAAAAACAAAATTGGGAGTTAGGAATTACCATTCATATATCCCTGTCCCAAGTACTTTTCAGTTTAACTGTTTCTTAAATAAACTTTTTACACATGATAGTTTCATTTAAGTATTCCTAGCCAATCAGAAGACAGCAGTGTACATCACTGTAACATGTGTTAAGTATTATTGCATCCTGTTGAAGCTATAAGTCCATATGACCTGCGTGTATGGTCCCAGGATTCCTGTTAAAACCCAGGCAGGCTCGGGTTCGACTCCCGGTATGGGAAAATTTCACTTTTGTGTATTACGATCCATAAATACATAGTACAGCTAGATTTGAATTAAATAACATGAATGAATGTTTGTGCTTCCTATTAAGCTTTTGTAAAGGAAAAGGAACATGGTTACTGTATTGTAACATGGTCATTAATTAATTGGGCTTGAAGGACAATTACAGTTTCTTTCTATTTCTTCTTCTTTAGTTTTATCTTCGTTTTTTTTGGACTGTATCTCCTCCCCAATTTTGAATAAAATTTAAAAAAAAAATGTTTTTTTACCCCCGAACTGCCACACAAACCTAGTGACCTACCCTTTCATTTTCTATCCTAAGCTTGTATATCATAGATAGATAAGTCTACTCTGTTCATAGGCCCCACTGTGTGCGTTGCGATCCGTTGCGATATTAGACGAATGTGATCACACATTTTTGGTCCGTTTTTGTCAAAATCGCACTTAACACAGGTCTATGGAAGCGCATAAGAAATCGGACAAAGCTAACACAATAAATGTAATGCGTATTTTTTTGCAAGCGTAACTGCATATACGAGTGATGGCAAAAGCGGACAGAAGCCTATGAGATATATACATCCCATATGACCTAGAGAATATTATTATTATTATTTTGATTAATATAGCGCCAACATCTTCTTGTCTAGGATTCCTGGTTTACACTCAGGCAGGTTGGGTTTGAATATATCATTTTTTGTGTATTAGGAATCCATAGATACTAGCCCAGCTTAGATATGAATGAATTAAATGAATGCAGGGCTTAACTAGGAATCACTGGGCCCCCAAAAACTATGATGGGGCCCTTATCTGTGGTTTATTCACAGTGGTTTTCTGGAGGGAGACTATATCGATCATAGGAAAAATAGAAGATGGGGCCCCCTTGGCTCCTCACTTTTGGACTGTATCTCCTCCCCAATTTTGAAACAATATTTAAAAAAAAAAGAAGTTTTTTTTACCCCCGAACTGCCACACAAACCTAGTAACTCGCTTTCATTTTCTATCCTAGCTTGTATAGCATAGGTAGATAAGTCTACTCTTTCATAGCCTGGTTATTTTATATGCACTTTATGGAGGTTTCAGAGACCCTGTCTACATATGGTTACTAGAGATGGCCGAACTCACTGAAATCTGTTCCACTCAGTTGATAGCTCCTGGAGAGGGGCCCAGTATTTTTTCCTCACACCTGAGGTGGGGGGAACCCCCGAAACGTTGTGTGTATTTTGGACTTTATTCAGCATGAAATAAATAAGTTATGTGCTGTAAGCACTTTTGGATGTGTTCTTGCAGATCCGTTTAATCCGATTTAGAGCTGTGTTGGTTCCTTTATAATGGTTACTAATAGAGACTAGTGTGTGTGTGTTTTTTGTTTTTTTCTAGGCAAATGTAACGTGTGCTCTTAGGGCTGGGCCACACTAGCACTCTAGTCTTTTGCCACGTTTTGCGCATCCATTGTGCTTTGGCGATCCGCATAACCATTTTATTTATAATGTTAATCACAGGAAATAGGCCCCACTGTGTGCGTTGCGATCCGTTCCGATATTAGAACGCATGTGATCACCATTTTTTTGGTCCGTTTTTGTCAAAATCGCACTTAACACAGGTCTATGGAAGCGCATAAGAAATCGGACAAAAGCTAACACAATAAATGTCATTTTTTTTTGCAAGCGTAACTGCATATACGAGTGGATGGCAAAAGCGGACAGAAGCCTATTCGAAGATATATATGTCCCATATGACCTAGAGAATATTTATTATTGATTAATATAGCGCCAACATCTTCTGGTCTAGGATTCCTAGTTTACACTCAGGCAGGTTGGGTTCGAATATATCATTTTTGTGTATTAGGAATCCATAGATACATAGCCCAGCTTGATTTGAATGATTAATGATGCAGTGGCTTAACTAGGAATCACTGGGCCCCCAGCAAAACTATGATGGGGCCCCTATCGTGTTTATTCACTGTGGTTTTCTGGAGGAGACTATAGCGATCATAGAAAAATAAGAAGAAGGGGCCCCCTGCTCCTCACAAAAACAAAATTGGGAGTTAGGAATTACCATTCATATTCCCTGTCCCAAGTACTTTTTCAGTTTAACTGTTTCTTAAATAAACTTTTTACACATGATAGTTTTCATTTAAGTATTCCTAGCCAATCAGAAGACAGCAGTTGACATCACTGTACCATAGTGTTAAGTATTATTTGCATCCTGTTAGAAGCTATAAGTCCCATATGACCTGGCGTGTATGGTCCAGATTCCTGGTTTAAAACCCAGGCAGGCTCGGGTCGACTCCCGGTATGGGAAAATTCATTTTGTGGTATTACGATCCATAAATACATAGTACAGCTAGATTGAATTAAATAACATGAATGAATTTTGTGCTTCCTATTAAGCTTTTGTAAAGGAAAAGGAACATGGTTACTGTATTGTAACATGGTCATTAATTAATTTGGCTTGAAGAGACAAATTACGTTCTTTCTATTTCTTCTTCTTAGTTTATTTCTTCTTTTTTGGACTGTATCTCCTCCCCAATTTTGAATAATAATTTTAAAAAAATGTTTTTTTTACCCCGAACTGCCACACAAACCTAGTACCTACCCTTTCATTTTCTATCCTAAGCTTGTATATCATAGGATAGATACAGTCTACTCTGGTTCATAGCCCCACTGTGTGCGTTGCGATCCGTTGCGATATTAGAACGAATGTGATCACCATTTTTGGTCGTTTTTGGTCAAAATCGCACTTAACACAGGTCTATGAAGCGCATAGAAATCGGACAAAAGCTAACACAATAAATGTAATGCGTATTTTTTTGCAAGCGTACTGCATATATACGAGTGATGGCAAAAGCGGACAGAAGCCTATTAGAAGATATATACGTCCCATATGACCTAGAGAATATTATTATTATATTATATGATTAATATAGCGCCAACATCTCCTGGTCTAGGATTCCTGTTTACACTCAGGCAGGTTGGGTTTGAATATATCATTTTTGTGTATTAAGGAATCCATAGATACATCCCCCAGCTTAGATTGAATGAATTAAATGAATGCAGTGGCTTAACTAGGAATCACTGGGCCCCCACAAAACTATGATGGGGCCCTTATCTGTGGTTTATTTCACAGTGGTTTTCTGGGAGAGACTATATCGATCATGGAAAAATAAGAAGATGGGGTCCCCTTGGCTCCTCACTTTTGGACTGTATCTCCTCCCCAATTTTGAACAATATTTAAAAAAAAAAAAAGTTTTTTTTACCCCAACTGCCACACAACCTAGTAACCTAGCCTTGCATTTTCTATCCTAAGCTTGTATAGCATAGGATAGAAAGTCTATACTCTGTTCATTATCCTGGTATTTTATATTGCACTTTATGGAGTTTCAGAGACCCCTGTCTACATAATGGTCACTAAGATGGCCGAACTCACTGAAATCTGTTTTCCACTCATGTTATACTCCTGGAGAGGGGCCCAGTATTTCCTCACACCTGAGGTAGGGGGAAAACCCACCGAAACGTTGTGTGTATTTGGACTTTATTCAGCAATGAATAAATAAGTTTATGCTGTAAAAAGCACTTTGACTGTGGTTTTCTGTGCAAAGATCCGTTTAATAAATCCGATTTAAGAGCTGTGTTTGGGTCCATTTATAATGGGTTCTATAAGACTAGTGGTGTGTGTGTTTTTTTGTCTGAGCAATATTAACGGTGTGGTGCTTCTGTAGGGCTGGGAACCCACACAAGTTCACTCTAGGTCTTTTCCCACGTTTGGCGATCCATTTGTGCTTTTCGACCGCAATACCATTTTATTTATATCGTTAATACAGGGAAATAGGCCCCACTGTGTGCGTTGCGATCCGTTTCCGATATTAGAACGCATGTGATCACCATTTTTTTGGTCCGTTTTTGTCAAAACTGCACTTAACACAGGTCTATGGAAGCGCATAAGAAATCGGACAAAAGCTAACACATAAATGTCATTTTTTTTTGCAAGCGTAACTGCATATACGGTGGATGGCAAAAGCGGACAGAAGCCTATTCGAAGATATATATGTCCCTATGACCTAGAAATATTATTATTATTTGATTAATATAGCGTCCACATCTTCTGGGTCTATGATTCCTGTATTACACTCAGGCAGGTTTTGGGTTCGAATATATCATTTTTGTGATTAGAATCCTAGATACATAGCCCCAGCTTGATTGAAATGAATTAAATGAATGCATGGCTTAACTAGGAATCACTGGCCCCCAGCAAACTATGATGGGCCCCTATCGTGGTTTATTCACTGGTGGTTTTTCTGGGAGGAACTATAGCGATCATAGAAAAAATAAGAAGAAGGGGCCCCCTTTGCTCTCACAAAAAACAAAATTGGGAGTTAAGGAATTACCATTCATATATCCCTGTCCAAGTACTTTTCAGTTTAACTGTTTCTTAAATAAACTTTTTTACACATGATAGTTTTCATTTAAGTATTCCTAGCCATCAGAGACAGCAGGTGACATCACTGTAACATAGTGTTTTAAGTATTATTTGCATCCTGTTAGAAGCTATAAGTCCCATATGACCTGGCGTGTTGGTCCAGGATTCCTGGTTTAAACCGGCAGGCTCGGGTTCGACTCCCGGTATGGGAAATTTCACTTTTGTTGTATTACTATCCATAATCATAGTACAGCTAGATTTGAATAAATAACCATAATGAATTTTGTGCTTCCTATTAAGCTTTTGTAAAGGAAAAGGAACATGGTTACTGTTTATTTAACATGGTTCATTAATTAATTTGGCTTGAAGAGCAAATTAAACAGTTCTTTTCTATTTTCTTCTTCTTTAGTTTTTTTCTTCGTCTTTTTTGGACTGTATCTCCTCCCCAATTTTTGAATATATTTTTAAAAAAATGTTTTTTACCCCCGAACTGCCACACACAAACCTAGTGACCTAACCCTTTCATTTTCTATCCTAAGCTTGTATATCATAGGATAGATAAGTCTACTCTGTTCATCATAGGCCCCATGTGTGCGTTGCGATCCGTTTGCGATATTAGAACGAATGTGATCACCATTTTTGGGTCCGTTTTTGTCAAATCGCACTTAACACAGGCTATTGGAAGCGCATAAAAAATCGGACAAAGCTAACACAATAAATGTAATGCGTATTTTTTTGCAAGCGTAACTGCATATACGAGTTGGATGGCAAAAGCGGACAAAGCCTATTAGAAATATATACGTCCATATGACCTAGAGAATATTATTATTATTATTGGATTAATTAGCGCCAACATCTTCTGGTCTAGGATTCCTGGTTTATCACTCAGGCAGGTTGGGTTTGAATATATCATTTTTGTGTATTAGGAATCCATAATACATAGCCCACTTGATATGAATGAATTAAATGATGCAGGGCTTACACTGCGAATCACTGGGGCCCCCCAAAAACTATGTGGGGCCCTTATCTGTGGTTATTCACAGTGGTTTTTTTCTGGGGAGAGCTATTCGATCATAGGAAAAAATAAGAGATGGGGTCCCCTTGGCTCCTCACTTTTGACTGTATCTCCTCCCAATTTTGAACAACTATTTAAAAAAATCAAAAAGTTTTTTTTACCACACCCCGGGTAGGCCCCGAACTGCGCCACAGCACACTAGTACCTACCTTCAATTTTCTATCTAATCTTGTTATAGCATCGGATAGACTAAGTCCTACTCTGTTGTCATAGACCTGGTTATTTTATATGCACTTTAACTGGAGGTTTCAAGACCTTCTCACTATGGTTACAGAGATGGCCGAAACTCCTGAAATCTG
This sequence comes from Hymenochirus boettgeri, assembly GCA_019447015.1. Lineage (NCBI taxonomy): Eukaryota > Metazoa > Chordata > Amphibia > Anura > Pipidae > Hymenochirus > Hymenochirus boettgeri. Next base: position 47,173,145 of record CM033474.1, on the reverse strand, counting down.
TTCCAACTCAGTGATGGCCTCCTGAGAGGGCCCCAGTATTTCTCCACACCTGAAGGTAGGGGGGAACCCCCAACGTTTGTTTGTATTTTGACTTATTCAGCACTGAATAATATAGTTATGCTTTAAAGCACTTTTGGACTGTGTCTTGGCAGATCCGTTTAACTATTCGATGGCTCGTGTTTGGGTCCATTTATAACTGGTTACTAGATCGAGACTATGGGTGTGTGTTTTTTTCTCAGGCAATAATTACGTGTGGCTTCTTAGGGCTGGCTACACTAGCACTCTAGTCTTTTGCCACGTTTTGGCGATCCATTTGGTGCTTTTGCGATCCGCAATAACCATTTTATTTTATAATGTTAATCACAGAAATGTCCCCACTGTGGGCTTGCGATACGTTCTCCAATATTAGAACGTCATGTGATCACCATTTTTTTGGTCCGTTTTTTTTTGTCAAAATCGCACTATACAACAGGTCTAATGGAACGCATAAGAAATCGTAGACATAAAGCTAACACAAATATGTCTTTTTTTTTTTTTTTTTTTGCATACGTAACTCTGCATATACGATGGATGGCAAAAGCGACAGAAGCCTTTCGAAGATATATATTCCCATATACTAAAGACTATTTATTATTATGTGATTAGATATAGCGCCAACCTCTTCTGGTCTAGGATTCCTAGTTTAACTACACTCAGGCAGTTGGGTTTAGAATATATCCATTTTTTGTGTATTAGGATCCATAGATACATAGCCCACCGCGTGATTTTTGAATGAATTAAATGAATGCAGTGGCTTAACTAGGAATCACTGGGCCCCCAGCAAAACTATGATGGGGCCCCTATCGGTGGTTTATTCACTGTGGTTTTCTGGGAGGAGACTATAGCGATCATAAGAAAAAATAAGAGAAGGGGCCCCCCTTTGCTCCTCACAAAAACAAAAATTGGAGTTAGGAATTACCATTCTATATCCCTGTCCCAAGTACTTTTCAGTTTAACTGTTTCTTAAATAAACTTTTTACACATGATAGTTTTCATTAAGTATTCCTAGCCAATCAGAAGACAGCAGTGTGACATCACTGTAACATAGTGTTAAGTATTATTGCATCCTGTTAGAAGCATAAGTCCCATATGACCTGGCGTTATGGTCCAGGATCCTGGTTTAAACCCAGGCAGGCTCGGGTTCGACTCCCGGTATGGGAAAATTTCACTTTGTGTATTACGATCCATAAATACATGTACAGCTAGATTTGAATTAAATAACATGAATTAATGTTTGTGCTTCCTATTAAGCTTTTGTAAAGGAAAAGGAACATGTTACTGTATTGTAACATGGTCATTAATTAATTTGGCTTGAAGAGACAATTACAGTCTTTCTATTTTTCTCTTAGTTTTCTTATTCTTGCTTTTTGGACTGTATATCCTCCCCAATTTTGAATAATAATTAAAAAAAATGTTTTTTTACCCGAACTGCCACACAAACCTAGTGACCTACCCTTTCATTTTCTATCCTAAGCTTGTATATCATAGGATAGATAAGTCTACTCTGTTCATAGGCCCCACTGGTGCGTTGCGATCCGTTGCGATATTAGAACGAATGTGATCACCATTTTTGGTCCTTTTTGTCAAAAGCACTTAACACAGGTCTATGGAAGCGCCATAAGAATCGGACAAAAGCTAACACAATAAATGTAAGGTATTTTTTTGCAAGCGAAACTGCATATCGAGGAGTGGATGCAAAGCGGACAGAAGCCTATAGAAGATATATACATCCCATATGACCTAGAGAATATTATTATTATTATATTATTGATTAATATAGCGCAACATCTTCTGGTCTAGGATTCCTGGTTTACACTCAGGCAGGTTGGGTTTGAATATCATTTTGTGTATTAGGAATCCATAGATAAAGAAGCCAGCTGATATGAATGAATTAAATGAATGCAGTGGCTTAACTAGGAATCACTGGGCCCCCAGAAAACTATGATGGGGCCTTATCTGTGGTTTATTCACAGTGGTTTTCTGGGAGAGGACTATATCGATCATAGGAAAAATAAGAAGATGGGGTCCCCTTGGCTCCTCACTTTTGGACTGTATCTCCTCCCCAATTTTGAACAATATTTAAAAAAAAAAAAGTTTTTTTTACCCCCGAACTGCCACACAAACCTAGTAACCTAGCCTTTCATTTTCTATCCTAAGCTTGTATAGCATAGGATAGAGAAAGTCTACTCTGTTCATAGCCTGGTTATTTTATATGCACTTTATGGAGGTTTCAGAGACCCTGTCTACATATGGTTACTAGAGATGGCCGAGCTCACTGAAATCTGTTCCACTCAGTGATAGGCTCCTGGAGAGGGCCCAGTATTTCCTCACACCTGAGGTAGGGGGGAAACCCCCGAAACGTTGTGTGTATTTTGGACTTATTCAGCACTGAATAAATAAGTTATGCTGTAAAGCACTTTTGGACTGTGTTCTTGCAGATCCGTTTAATCCGATTTAGAGCTGTGTTTGGATCCATTTATAATGGTTACTAATAGAGACTAGTGTGTGTGTTTTTTTTCTAGGCAATATGTAACGTGTGCTTCTTAGGGCTGGGCCACACTAGCACTCTAGTCTTTTGCCACGTTTTGCGATCCATTTGTGCTTTGCGATCCGCAATACCATTTTATTTATAATGTTAATCACAGGAAATAGGCCCCACTGTGTGCGTTGCGATCCGTTCCGATATTAGAACGCATGTGATCACCATTTTTTGGTCCGTTTTTTGTCAAAATCGCACTTAACACAGGTCTATGGAAGCGCATAAGAAATCGGACAAAAGCTACACAATAAATGTCATTTTTTTTTTTGAAGCGTAACTGCATATACGAGTGGATGGCAAAAGCGGACAGAAGCCTATTCGAAGATATATACATCCCATATGACCTAGAGAATATTATTATTATTGATTAATATAGCGCCAACATCTTCTGGTCTAGGATTCCTAGTTTACACTCAGGCAGGTTGGGTTCGAATATATCATTTTTGTGTATTAGGATCCAGATACATAGACCCAGCTTGATTTGAATGAATTAAATGAATGCAGTGGCTTAACTAGGAATAACTGGCCCCCAAGCAAAACTATGATGGGGCCCCTATCGGTGGTTATTCACTGTGGTTTTCTGGGAGGAGACTATAGCGATCATAGAAAAATAAGAAGAAGGGGCCCCCTTTGCTCTCACAAAAAACAAAATTGGGGAGTTAGGAATTACCATTCTATATCCCTGTTCCCAAGTACTTTTCAGTTAACTGTTTCTTAAATAAACTTTTTACACATGATAGTTTTCATTTAAGTATTCCTAGCCAATCAAAGACGCAGTGTGACATCACTGTAACATAGTGTTAAGTATATTTGCATCCTGTTGAAGCTATAAGTCCCATATGACCTGGCGTGTATGGTCCAGGATTCCTGGTTTAAACCCAGGCGGCTCGGGTTCGACTCCCGGTATGGGAAAATTCACTTGTTGTGTATTACGATCCATAAATACATAGTACAGCTAGATTTGAATAAATAACATGAATGAATGTTTGTGCTTCCTATTAAGCTTTTGTAAACGGAAAAGGACATGGTTACTGTATTGTACATGGTCATTAATTAATTGGCTTGAAGAGCAAATTACAGTTCTTTCTTTTTCTTCTTCTTTAGTTTTATTCTTCGTTTTTTGGACTGTATCTCCCCCATTTTGAATAATAATTTTAAAAAAATTTTTTTTACCCCCGAACTGCCACACAAACCTATGACCTACCCTTTCATTTTCTATCCTAAGCTTGTATATCATAGGATAGATAAGTCTACTCTGTTCATAGGCCCCACTGTGTGCTTGCGATCCGTTGCGATATAGAACGATGTGATCACCATTTTTGGTCCGTTTTTGTCAAAATCGCACTTACACAGGTCTATGGAAGCGCATAAGAAATCGGACAAAAGCTAACACAATAAATGTAATGCGTATTTTTTTGCAAGCGTAACTGCATATACGAGTGGATGGCAAAAGCGGACAGAAGCCTATTAGAAGATATATACATCCCATATGACCTAGAGAATATTATTATTATTATTATTGATTAATATAGCGCCAACATCTTCTGGTCTAGGATTCCTGGTTTACACTCAGGCAGGTTGGGTTTGAATATATCATTTTTGTGTATTAGGAATCCATAGATACATAGCCCAGCTTGATATGAATGAATTAATGAATGCAGTGGCTTAACTAGGAATCACTGGGCCCCCAGAAAACTATGATGGGGCCCTATCTGTGGTTTATTCACAGTGGTTTTCTGGGAGGAGACTATATCGATCATAGGAAAAATAAGAAGATGGGGCCCCCTTGGCTCACTTTTGGACTGATCTCCTCCCCAATTTTGAATAAATATTTAAAAAAAAGTTTTTTTTACCCCCGAACTGCACACAAACCTAGTACCTAGCCTTTCATTTCTATACCTAAGCTTGTATAGCATAGGATAGATAAGTCTACTCTGTTCATAGCCTGGTTTTTATATGCACTTATGGAGGTTTCAGAGACCCTGTCTACATATGGGTCTAGAGATGGCCGAACTCACTGAAATCTGTTCCACTCAGTGATAGGCTCTGGAGAGGGGCCCCAGTATTTCCTCACACCTGAGGTAGGGGGAAACCCCCGAAACGTTGTGTGATTTTGGACTTTATTCAGCACTGAATAAATAAGTTATGCTGTAAAGCACTTTTGGACTGTGTTCTTGCAGATCCGTTTAATCCGATTTAGAGCGGTGTTGGTCCATTTATAATGGTACTAATAGAGACTAGTGTGGTGGGGTTTTTTTCTAGGCAATATGTAACGTGTGCTTCTTAGGAGCTGGGCCAACTAGCACTCTAGTCTTTTGCCACGTTTTGCGATCCATTTGTGCTTTGCGATCCGCAATACCATTTTATTTATAATGTTAATCACAGAAATAGGCCCCACTGGTCGTTGCGATCCTTCCGATATTAGAACGCATGTGATCACCATTTTTGGTCCGTTTTTGTCAAAATCGCACTTAACACAGGTCTATGGAAGCGCATAAGAAATCGGACAAAAGCTAACACAATAAATGTCATTTTTTTTTTGCAAGCGTAACTGCATACGAGTGGATGGCAAAAGGACAGAAGCCTATTCGAAGATATATATGTCCCATATGACCTAGAGAATATTATTATATTGATTAATATAGCGCCAACATCTTCTGGTCTAGGATTCCTAGTTTACACTCAGGCAGGTTGGGTTCGAATATATCATTTTTGTGTATTAGGAATCCATAGATACATAGCCAGCTTGATTGAATGAATTAAATGAATGCAGTGGCTTAACTAGGAATCACTGGGCCCCCAGCAAAACTATGATGGGGCCCCTATCTGTGGTTTATTCACTGTGGTTTTCTGGGAGGAGACTATAGCGATCATAGAAAAAATAAGAAGATGGGGCCCCCTTTGCTCCTCACAAAACAAATTGGAGTTAGGAATTACCATTCATATATCCCTGTCCCAAGTACTTTTCAGTTTAACTGTTTCTTAAATAAACTTTTTACACATGATAGTTTTCATTTAAGTATTCCTAGCCAATCAGAAGACAGCAGTGTGACATCACTGTAACATTGTTAAGTATTATTTGCATCTGTTAGAACTCTATAAGTCCCATATGACCTGGGTGTATGGTCCAGGATCCTGGTTTAAAACCAGGCAGGCTGGGTTCGACTCCCGGTATGGGAAAATTTCACTTTTGTGTTTACGATCAATAATACATAGTACAGCTAGATTTGAATTAAATAACATGAATGAATGTTTGTGTTCCTTATTAAGCTTTTGTAAAGGAAAAGGAACATGGTACTGTATTGTACATGGTCATTAATTAATTTGGCTTGAGAGACAATAAGCTTACTTATATTCTTTTTTGACGTACCCATTGAATAATTTAAAGAGTCTTTCATAAATTATCCACAACTATGTCTCTGTATCTCTCTTTGCTATTTTTCTATTCTGTATGTCTTTTGCAATGCTGTCACTGTCAATCTACTTGACATCTGTATATCAGTAATACACCTTTAAAAAAAAAATGTTTTTTTACCCCCGAACTGCCACACAAACCTAGTGACCTACCCTTTCATTTTCTATCTAAGCTTGTATTCATAGGATAGATAAGTCTACTCTGTTCATAGGCCCCACTGTGTGCGTTGCGATCTGTTGCGATATTAGAACGAATGTGATCACCATTTTTGGTCCGTTTTTGTAAAAATCGCACTTAACAAGGTCTATGGAAGGCATAAGAAATCGGACAAAAGCTAACACAATAAATGTAATGCGGATTTTTTTTGCAAGCGTAACTGCATATACGAGTGGATGGCAAAAGCGGACAGAAGCCTATTAGAAGATATATACATCCCATATGACCTAGAGAATATTATTATTTTATTATTGATTAATTAGCGCCAACATCTTCTGGTCTAGGATTCTGGTTTACACTCAGGCAGGTTGGGTTTGATATATCATTTTTGTGTATTAGGAATCCATAGATACATAGCCAGCTTAGATATGAATGAATTAAATGAATGCAGTGGCTTAACTAGGAATCACTGGGCCCCCAGAAAAACTATGATGGGGCCCTTATCTGTGGTTTATTCACAGTGGTTTCTGGGAGGAGACTATATCGATCATAGGAAAAATAAGAAGATGGGGCCCCCTTGGCTCCTCACTTTTGGACTGTATCTCCTCCCCAATTTTGAACAATATTTAAAAAAAAAAAAGTTTTTTTTACCCCGAACTGCCACACAAAAAGTAACCTAGCCTTTCATTTCTATCCTAGCTGTATAGCATAGGATAGATAAGTCTACTCTGTTCATAGCCTGGTTATTTATATGCACTTTATGGAGGTTTCAGAGACCCTGTCTACATATGGTTACTAGAGATGGCGAACTCTGAAATCTGTTCCACTCAGTGATAGGCTCTGGAGAGGGGCCCAGTATTTCCTCACACTGGGTGGGGGAAACCCCCGAAACGTTGTGTGTATTTTGGACTTTATTCAGCACTGAATAAATAAGTATGCTGTAAAGCACTTTGGACTGTGTTCTTGCAGATCCGTTTAATCCGATTTAGAGCTGTGTTTGGGTCCATTTATAATGGTTACTAATAGAGAATAGTGTGTGTGGTGTTTTTTTCTAGGCAATATGTAACGTGTGCTTCTTAGGGCTGGGCCACACTAGCACTCTAGTTTTGCCACGTTTTGCGATCCATTTGTGTTGCGATCGCAATACCATTTTATTTATAATGTTAATCACAGGAAATAGGCCCCATGTGTGCGTTGCGATCCGTTCCGATATTAGAACGCATGTGATCACCATTTTTTGGTCCGTTTTTGTCAAAATCGCACTTAACACAGGTCTATGGAAGCGCATAAGAAATCGGACAAAAGCTAACACAATAAATGTCATTTTTTTTTGCAAGCGTAACTGCATATACGAGTGGATGGCAAAAGCGGACAGAAGCCTATTCGAAGATATATATGTCCCATATGACCTAGAGAATATTATTATTGATTAATATAGCGCCAACATCTTCTGGTCTAGGATTCCTAGTTTACACTCAGGCAGGTTGGGTTCGAATATATCATTTTTGTGTATTAGGAATCCATAGATACATAGCCCAGCTTGATTTGAATGAATTAAATGAATGCAGTGGCTTAACTAGGAATCACGGCCCCCAGCAAAACTATGATGGGGCCCCTATCTGCGGTTTATTCACTGTGGTTTTCTGGGAGGAGACTATAGCGATCATAGAAAAAATAAGAAGATGGGGCCCCATTTGCTCCTCACCAAAAACAAAATTGGGAGTTAGGAATTACCATTCATATATCCCTGTCCCAAGTACTTTTCAGTTTAACTGTTTCTTAAATAAACTTTTTACACATGATAGTTTTCATTTAAGTATTCCTAGCCAATCAGAAGACAGCAGTGTGACATCACTGTAACATAGTGTTAAGTATTATTTGCATCCTGTTAGAAGCTATAAGTCCCATATGACCTGGCGTGTATGGTCCAGGATTCCTGGTTTAAAACCCAGGCAGGCTCGGGTTCGACTCCCGGTATGGGAAAATTTCACTTTTGTGTATTCGATCCATAAATACATAGTACAGCTAGATTTGAATTAAATAACATGAATGAATGTTTGTGCTTCCTATTAAGCTTTTGTAAAGGAAAAGGAACATGGTTATGTATTGTAACATGGTCATTAATTAATTTGGCTTGAAGAGACAAATTACAGTTCTTCTATTTCTCTTCTTTAGTTTTATTCTTCGTCTTTTTTGGACTGTATCTCCTCCCAATTTGAATAATAATTAAAAAAAAATGTTTTTTTACCCCCGAACTGCCACAAAACCTAGTGACCTACCCTTTCATTTTCTATCCTAAGCTTGTATATCATAGGATAGATAAGTCTACTCTGTTCATAGGCCCCACTGTGTGCGTGCGATCCGTTGCGATATTAGAACGAATGTGATCACCATTTTTGGTCCGTTTTTGTCAAAATCGCACAACAACGTCTATGGAAGCGCATAAGAAATCGGACAAAAGCTAACACAATAAATGTAATGCGTATTTTTTTGCAAGCATAACTGCATATACGAGTGGATGGCAAAAGCGGACAGAAGCCTATTAGAAGATATATACATCCATATGACCTAGAGAATATTATTATTATTATTATATTGATAATATAGCGCCAAATCTTCTGGTCTAGGATTCCTGGTTTACACTCAGGCAGGTTGGGTTTGAATATATCATTTTGTGTATTAGGAATCCATAGATACATAGCCCAGCTTAGATATGAATGAATTAAATGAATGCAGTGGCTAACTAGGAATCACTGGGCCCCCAGAAAAACTATGATGGGGCCCTTATCTGTGGTTTATTCACAGTGGTTTTCTGGGAGGAGACTATACGATCATAGGAAAAATAAGAAGATGGGGTCCCCTTGGTCCTCCACTTTTGGACTGTATCCCTCCCCAATTTTGAACAATATTTAAAAAAAAAAAAGTTTTTTACCCCCGAACGCCACACAAACCTAGTAACCTAGCCTTTCATTTTCTATCCTAAGCTTGTATAGCATAGGATAGATAAGTACTCTGTTCATAGCTGGTTATTTTATATGCACTTTATGGAGGTTTCAGAGACCCTGTCTACATATGGTTACTAGAGATGGCCGAACTCACTGAAATCTGTTCCACTCAGTGATAGACTCCTGGAGAGGGGCCCAGTATTTCCTCACACCTGAGGTAGGGGGGAAACCCCCGAAACGTTGTGTGTATTTTGGACTTTATTCAGCACTGAATAAATAAGTTATGCTGTAAAGCACTTTTGGACTGTGTTCTTGCAGATCCGTTTAATCCGATTTAGAGCTGTGTTTGGGTCCATTTATAATGGTTACTAATAGAGACTAGTGTGTGTGTTTTTTTCTAGGCAATATGTAACGTGTGCTTCTTAGGGCTGGGCCACACTAGCACTCTAGTCTTTTGCCACGTTTTGCGATCCATTTGTGCTTTGCGATCCGCAATACCATTTTATTTATAATGTTAATCACAGGAAATAGGCCCCACTGTGTGCGTTGCGATCCGTTCCGATATTAGAACGCATGTGATCACCATTTTTTGGTCCGTTTTTGTCAAAATCGCACTTAACACAGGTCTATGGAAGCGCATAAGAAATCGGACAAAAGCTAACACAATAAATGTCATTTTTTTTTGCAAGCGTAACTGATATACGAGTGGATGGCAAAAGCGGACAGAAGCCTATTCGAAGATATATATGTCCCATATGACCTAGAGAATATATTATTATTGATTAATATAGCGCCAACATCTCTGGTCTAGGATTCCTAGTTTACACTCAGGCAGGTTGGGTTCGAATATATCATTTTTGGTGTATTAGGAATCCATAGATAATAGCCCAGCTGATTTGAATGAATTAAATGAATGCAGTGGCTTAACTAGGAATCACTGGGCCCCAGCAAAACTATGATGGGGCCCCTATCTGCGGTTTATTCACTGTGGTTTTCTGGGAGGAGACTATAGCGATCATAGAAAAAATAAGAAGAAGGGGCCCCCTTTGCTCCTCACAAAAACAAAATTGGGAGTTAGGAATTACCATTCATATATCCCTGTCCCAAGTACTTTTCAGTTTAACTGTTTCTTAAATAAACTTTTTACACATGATAGTTTTCATTTAAGTATTCCTAGCAATCGAAGACAGCAGTGTGACATCACTGAACATAGTGTTAAGTATTATTTGCATCCTGTTAGAAGCTATAAGTCCCATATGACCTGGCGTGTATGGTCCAGGATTCCTGGTTTAAAACCCAGGCAGGCTCGGGTTCGACTCCCGGTATGGGAAAATTTCACTTTTGTGTATTACGATCCATAAATACATAGTACAGCTAGATTTGAATTAAATAACATGAATGAATGTTGTGCTTCCTATTAAGCTTTTGTAAAGAAAAGGAACATGGTTACGTATTGTAAACATGGTCATTAATAATTGGCTTGAAGAGACAAATTACAGTTCTTTCTATTTCTTTTCTTAGTTTTATTCTTCGTCTTTTTGGACTGTATCTCCTCCCCAATTTTGAATAATAATTTAAAAAAAAATGTTTTTTTACCCCCGAACTGCCACACAAACCTAGTGACCTACCCTTTCATTTTCTATCCTAAGCTTGTATATCATAGGATAGATAAGTCTACTGTTCAAGGCCCACTGTGTGCGTTGCGATCCGTTGCGATATTAGAACGAATGTGATCACCATTTTTGGTCCGTTTTTGTCAAAATCGCACTTAACACAGGTCTATGGAAGCGCATAAGAAATCGGACAAAAGCTAACACAATAAATGTAATGCGTATTTTTTTGCAAGCGTAACTGCATATACGAGTGGATGGCAAAAGCGGACAGAAGCCTATTAGAAGATATATACATCCCATATGACCTAGAGAATATTATTATTATTATTATTATTGATTATATAGCGCCAACATCTTCTGGTCTAGGATTCCTGGTTTACACTCAGGCAGGTTGGGTTTGAATATATCATTTTTGTGTATTAGGAATCCATAGATACATAGCCCAGCTTGATATGAATGAATTAAATGAATGCAGTGGCTTAACTAGGAATCACTGGGCCCCCAGAAAAACTATGATGGGGCCCTTATCTGTGGTTTATTCACAGTGGTTTTCTGGGAGGAGACTATATCGATCATAGGAAAAATAAGAAGATGGGGCCCCCTTGGCTCCTCACTTTTGGACTGATCCCTCCCCAATTTTGAACAATATTTAAAAAAAAAAAGTTTTTTTTACCCCCGAACTGCCACACAACCTAGTAACCTAGCCTTTCATTTCTATCCTAAGCTTGTATAGCATAGGATAGATAAGTCTACTCTGTTCATAGCCTGGTTATTTTATATGCACTTTATGGAGGTTTCAGAGACCCTGTCTACATATGGTTACTAGAGATGGCCGAACTCACTGAAATCTGTTCCACTCAGTGATAGGCTCCTGGAGAGGGGCCCAGTATTTCCTCACACCGAGGTAGGGGAAAACCCCCGAAACGTTGTGTTATTTTGGACTTATTCAGCACTGAATAAATAAGTTATGCTGTAAAGCACTTTTGGACTGTGTCTTGCAGATCGTTTAATCCGATTTAGAGCTGTGTTTGGTCCATTTATAATGGTTTAATAAGAGACTAGTGTGTGTGTGTTTTTTTCTAGGCAATATGTAACGTGTGCTTCTTAGGGCTGGGCCACACTAGCACTCTAGTCTTTTGCCACGTTTTGCGATCCATTTGTGCTTTGCGATCCGCAATACATTTATTTATAATGTTAATCAAAGGATAGGCCCCACTGGTGCGTTGCGATCCGTTCCGATATTAGAACGCATGTGATCACCATTTTTTGGTCCGTTTTTGTCAAAATCGCACTTAACACAGGTCTATGGAAGCGCATAGAAATCGGACAAAAGCTAAAACAATAAGTCATTTTTTTTTGCAAGCGTAACTGCATATACGAGTGGATGGCAAAAGCGGACAGAAGCCTATCGAAGATATATATGTCCCATAGACCTAGAGAATTATTATTATATTGTATTAATATAGCGCCAAATCATTTTGGTCTAGGGATTAGTTTACACTCATAGGCAGGATTGGGTGAATAAAGTAACCATAGATACATAGCCCAGCTTGATTTGAATGAATTAAATGAATGCAGTGGCTTAACTAGGAATCACTGGGCCCCCAGCAAAACTATGATGGGGCCCCTATCTGCGGTTTATTCACTGTGGTTTTCTGGGAGGAGACTATAGCGATCATAGAAAAAATAAGAAGATGGGCCCCCTTTGCTCCTCACAAAAACAAAATTGGGAGTTAGGAATTACCATTCATATATCCCTGTCCCAAGTACTTTTCAGTTTAACTGTTTCTTAAATAAACTTTTTACACATGATAGTTTTCATTAAGTATTCCTAGTCAATCAGAAGACAGCAGTGTGACATCACTGTAACATAGTGTTAAGTATTATTTGCATCCTGTTAGAAGCTATAAGTCCCATATGACCTGGCGTGTATGGTCCAGGATTCCTGGTTTAAAACCCAGGCAGGCTCGGGTCGACTCCCGGTATGGGAAAATTTCACTTTGTGTAACGATCCATAAATACATAGTACAGCTAGATTTGAATTAAATAACATGAATGAATGTTTGTGCTTCCTATTAAGCTTTTGTAAAGGAAAAGGAACATGGTTACTGTATTGTAACATGGTCATTAATTAATTTGGCTTGAAGAGACAAATTACAGTTCTTTCTATTTCTTCTTCTTTAGTTTTATCTTCGTCTTTTTTGGACTGGATCTCCTCCCCAATTTTGAATAATATTAAAAAAAAATGTTTTTTACCCCCGAACTGCCACACAAAACCAGTGACCTACCTTCATTTTCTATCCTAAGCTTGTATATCATAGGATAGATAAGTCTACTCTGTTCATAGGCCCCACTGTGTGCGTTGCGATCCGTTGCGATATTAGAACGAATGTGATCACCATTTTTGGTCCGTTTTTGTCAAAATCGCACTTAACACAGGTCTATGGAAGCGCATAAGAAATCGGACAAAAGCTAACACAATAAATGTAATGCGTATTTTTTTGCAAGCGTAACTGCATATACGAGTGGATGGCAAAAGCGGACAGGACAGAAGCCTATTAGAAGATATATACATCCCATATGACCTAGAGAATATTATTATTATTATTATTGATTAATATAGCGCCAACATCTTCTGGTCTAGGATTCCTGGTTTACACTCAGGCAGGTTGGGTTTGAATATATCATTTTTGTGTATTAGGAATCCATAGATACATAGCCCAGCTTAGATATGAATGAATTAAATGAATGCAGTGGCTTAACTAGGAATCACTGGGCCCCACGAAAAACTATGATGGGGCCCTTATCTGTGGTTTATTCACAGTGGTTTTCTGGAGGAGACTATATCGATCATAGGAAAAATAAGAAGATGGGGTCCCCTTGGCTCCTCACTTTTGGACTGTATCTCCTCCCCAATTTTGAACAATATTTAAAAAAAAAAAAGTTTTTTTACCCCGAACTGCCACACAAACCTAGTTAACCTAGCCTTTCATTTTCTATCCTAAGCTTGATAGCATAGGATAGATAAGTCTACTCTGTTCATAGCCTGGTTTTTATATGCACTTTATGGAGGTTTCAGAGACCCTGTCTAATATGGTTACTAGAGTGGCCAACTCACTGAAATCTGTTCCACTCAGTGATAGGCTCCTGGAGAGGGGCCCAGTATTTCCTCACACCTGAGGTAGGGGGGAAACCCCGAAACTGTGTGTTGTATTTTGGACTTTATTCAGCACTGAATAAATAAGTTATGCTGTAAAGCACTTTTGGACTGTGTTCTTGCAGATCCGTTTAATCCGATTTAGGCTGTGTTTGGTCCATTTATAATGGTTATAATAGAGGACTAGTGTTGTGTGTGTTTTTTCTAGGCAATATGTAACGTGTGCTTTAGGGCTGGGCCACACTAGCACTCTAGTCTTTTGCCACGTTTTGCGATCCATTTGTGCTTTGCAATCCGCAATACCATTTTATTTATAATGTTAATCACGGAAATAGGCCCCACTGTGTGCGTTGCGATCCGTTCCGATATTAGAACGCATGTGATCACCATTTTTGGTCCGTTTTGTCAAAATCGCACTTAACACAGGTCTATGGAAGCGCATAAGAAATCGGACAAAAGCTAACACAATAAATGTCATTTTTTTTTGCAAGCGTACTGCATATACGAGTGGATGGCAAAAGCGGACAGAAGCCTATTCGAAGATATATGTCCCATATGACCTAGAGAATATTATTATTGATTAATATAGCGCAACATCTTATGGTCTAGGATTCCTAGTTTACACTCAGGCAGGTTGGGTTCGAATATATCATTTTTGTGTATTAGGAATCCATAGATACATAGCCCAGCTTGATTTGAATGAATTAAATGAATGCAGTGGCTTAATAGGAATCACTGGGCCCCCAGCAAAACTATGATGGGGCCCCTATCTGCGGTTTATTCACTGTGGTTTTCTGGGAGGAGACTATAGCGATCATAGAAAAAATAAGAAGATGGGGCCCCCTTTGCTCCTCACAAAAACAAAATTGGGAGTTAGGAATTACCATTCATATACCCTGTCCCAAGTACTTTTCAGTTTAACTGTTTCTTAAATAAACTTTTTACACATGATAGTTTTCATTTAAGTATTCCTAGCAATCAGAAGACAGCAGTGTGACATCACTGTAACATAGTGTTAAGTATTATTTGCATCCTGTTAGAAGCTATAAGTCCCATATGACCTGGCGTGTATGGTCCAGGATTCCTGGTTTAAAACCCAGGCAGGCTCGGGTTCGACTCCCGGTATGGGAAAATTTCACTTTTGTGTATTACGATCCATAAATACATAGTACAGCTAGATTTGAATTAAATAACATGAATGAATGTTTGTGCTTCCTATTAAGCTTTTGTAAAGGAAAAGGAACATGGTTACTGTATTGTAACATGGTCATTAATTAATTTGGCTTGAAGAGACAAATTACAGTTCTTTCTATTTCTTCTTCTTTAGTTTTATTCGTCTCTTTTTGGACTGTATCTCCTCCCCAATTTTGAATAATAATTTAAAAAAAAGTTTTTTACCCCCGAACTGCCACACAAAAACTAGTGACCTACCCTTTCATTTTCTATCCTAAGCTTGTATATCATAGGATAGATAAGTCTACTCTGTTCATAGGCCCCCTGTGGGCGTTGCGATCCGTTGCGATATTAGAACGAATGTGATCACCATTTTTGGTCCGTTTTTGTCAAAATCGCACTTAACACAGGTCTATGGAAGCGCATAAGAAATCGGACAAAAGCTAACACAAAAATGTAATGCGTATTTTTTGCAAGCGTAACTGCATATACGAGTGGATGGCAAAAAGCGGACAGAAGCCTATTAGAAGATAATACATCCCATATGACTAGAGAATATTATTTATTATATATTGATTAATATAGGCAACCACGATACTTTAGATTCTGGTTTACAGGCAGGTTGGGTTTGAATATATCATTTTTGTGGTATTAGGAATCCATAGATACATAGCCCAGCTTGATATGAATGAATAAATGAATGCAGTGGCTTAACTAGGAATCACTGGGCCCCCAGAAAAACTATGATGGGGCCCCTATCTGTGGTTTATTCACAGTGGTTTTCTGGGAGGAGACTATATCGATCATAGGAAAAATAAGAAGATGGGGTCCCCTTGGCTCCTCACTTTTGGACTGTATCTCCTCCCCAATTTTGAACAATATTTAAAAAAAAAAAAGTTTTTTTTACCCCCGAACTGCCACACAAACCTAGTAACCTAGCCTTTCTTTCTATCCTAAGCTTGTATAGCATAGGATAGATAAGTCTACTCTGTTCATAGCCTGGTTATTTATATGCACTTTATGGAGGTTTCAGAGACCCTGTCTACATATGGTTACTAGAGATGGCCGAACTCACTGAAATCTGTTCCACTCAGTGATAGGCTCCTGGAGAGGGGCCCAGTATTTCCTCACACCTGAGGTAGGGGGGAACCCCCGAAACGTTGTGTGTATTTTGGACTTTATTCAGCACTGAATAAATAAGTTATGCTGTAAAGCACTTTGGACTGTGTTCTTGCAGATCCGTTTAATCCGATTTAGAGCTGTGTTTGGGTCCATTTATAATGGTTACTAATAGAGACTAGTGTGTGTGTGTTTTTTTCTAGGCAATATGTAACGTGTGCTTCTTAGGGCTGGGCCACACTAGCACTCTAGTCTTTTGCCACGTTTTGCGATCCATTTGTGCTTTGCGATCCGCAATACCATTTTATTTATAATGTTAATCACAGGAAATAGGCCCCACTGTGTGCGTTGCGATCCGTTCCGATATTAGAAAGCATGTGATCACCATTTTTTGGTCCGTTTTGTCAAAATCGCACTTAACACAGGTCTATGGAAGCGCATAAGAAATCGGACAAAAGCTAACACAATAAATGTCATTTTTTTTTGCAAGCGTAACTGCATATACGAGTGGATGGCAAAAGCGGACAGAAGCCTATTCGAAGATATATATGTCCCATATGACCTAGAGAATATATTATTATTGATTAATATAGCGCCAACATCTTCTGGTCTAGGATTCCTAGTTTACACTCAGGCAGGTTGGGTTCGAATATATCATTTTTGTGTATTAGGAATCCATAGATACATAGCCCAGCTTGATTTGAATGAATTAATGAATGCAGTGGCTAACTAGGAATCACTGGGCCCCCAGCAAAACTATGATGGGGCCCCTTCTGGTGGTTTATTCACTGTGGTTTTCTGGGAGGAGACTATAGCGATCATAGAAAAAATAAGAAGATAGGGGCCCCCTTTGCTCCTACAAAAACAAAATTGGGAGTTAGGAATTACCATTCATAATCCCTGTCCCAAGTACTTTTCAGTTAACTGTTTTCTTAAATAAACTTTTACACATGATAGTTTTCATTTAAGTATTCCTAGCCAATCGAAGACAGCAGTGTGACATCACTGTAACATAGTGTTAAGTTATTTGCATCCTGTTAGAAGCTATAAGTCCCATAGAACTGGCGTGGATGGTCCAGGATTCCTGGTTTAAAAACCAGGCAGGCTCGGGTTCGACTCCCGGTATGGGAAAATTTCATTTGTGTATTAGATCCATAAATACATAGTACAGCTAGATTTGAATTAAATAACAGTAATGATGTTTGTGCTTCCTATTAAGCTTTGTAAAGGAAAAGGAACATGGTTACTGTATTGTAACATGGTCATTAATTAATTGGCTTGAAGAGACAAATTACAGTTCTTTCTTTCTTCTTCTTAGTTTTATTCTTCGTCTTTTTTGGACTGTATCTCCGCCCCAATTTTGAATAATAATTTAAAAAAAATGTTTTTTTACCCCCGAACTGCCACACAAACCTAGTGACCTACCCTTTCATTTTCTATCCTAAGCTTGTATATCATAGGATAGATAAGTCTTCTTGTTCATAGGCCCCCACTGTGTGCGTTGCGATCCGTTGCGATATTAGAACGAATGTGATCACCATTTTTGGTCCGTTTTGTCAAAATCGCACTTAAACACAGGTCTATGGAAGCGCATAAGAAATCGGACAAAAGCTAACACAATAAATGTAATGCGTATTTTTTTGCAAGCGTAACTGCATATAACGAGTGGATGGCAAAAGCGGACAGAAGCCTATTAGAAGATATATACACCCATATGACCTAGAGAATATTTAATTATTATTATTGATTAATATAGCGCCAACAATCTTCTGGTCTAGGATTCCTGGTTTACACTCAGGCAGGTTGGGTTGAATATATCAATTTTGGTATTAGGAATCCATAGATACATAGCCCAGCTTGATATGAATGAATTAAATGAATGCAGTGGCTTAACTAGGAATCACTGGGCCCCCAGAAAAAATATGATGGGGCCCTTATCTGGGTTTATTCACAGTGGTTTTCTGGGAGGAGACTATATCGATCATAGGAAAAATAAGAAGATGGGGTCCCCCTTGGCTCCTCACTTTTGGACTGGTATCTCCTCCCCAATTTGAACAATATTTAAAAAAAAAAAAGTTTTTTTTACCCCGAACTGCCACACAAACCTAGTAACCTAGCCTTTCATTTTCTATCCTAAGCTTGTATAGCATAGGATAGATAAGTCTACTCTGTTCATAGCCTGGTTATTTTATATGCACTTTATGGAGGTTTCAGAGACCCTGTCTACATATGGTTACTAGAGATGGCCGAACTCACTGAAATCTGTTCCACTCAGTGATAGGCTCCTGGAGAGGGGCCCAGTATTTCCTCACACCTGAGGTAGGGGGGAAACCCCCGAAACGTTGTGTGTATTTTGGACTTTATTCAGCACTGAATAAATAAGTTATGCTGTAAAGCACTTTTGGACTGTGTTCTTGCAGATCCGTTTAATCCGATTTAGAGCTGTGTTTGGGTCCATTTATAATGGTTACTAATAGGACCTAGTGGGTGTTTTTTTCTAGGCAAATGAGAACGTGTGCTTCTTAGGGCTGGGCCACACTGTCAGACTATCAGTTTTGCCACGTTTTGCGATCAATTGTGCTTTGCGATCCGCAATACCATTTTTATTTATGAAGAATGCATACCCAGGGAATACAAATAGGCCCCACTGTGTGCCGTTGCGATCCGTTCCGATATTAGAACGCATGTGATCACATTTTTTGGTCGTTTTTGTCCAAAATCGCAATTCGTAAACAAGGTGGGGCCCCTATCTGGGGTTTTATTTCACTGGGTTTTCTGGGAGGAGACTATAGCGATCATAGAAAATAAAGAAGATGGGGCCCCATTTGCTCCTCACAAACAAAATTGGGAGTTAGGATTACCATTCATATATCCCTGTCCCAATGACTTTTCAGTTTAACTGTTTCTTAAATAAACTTTTTACACATGATAGTTTTCATTTAAGTATTCCTAGCCAATCAGAAGACAGCAGTGTGACATCACTGTAACATAGTGTTAAGTATTATTTGCATCCTGTTAGAAGCTATAAGTCCCATATGACCTGGCGTGTATGGTCCGGATTCCTGGTTTAAAACCCAGGCCAGGCTCGGGTCGCTCGCAAAACGTGGCAAAAGACTAGAGTGCTAGTGTGGCCCAGCCCTAAGAAGCACACGTTACATATTGCCTAGAAAAAAACACACACTAGTCTCTATTAGTAACCATTATAAATGGACCCAAACACAGCTCTAAATCGGATTAAACGGATCTGCAAGAACACAGTACAGAATATTACTGGGAGAAAAGGGAATAACACCAGGAGAAAAAGGAGTAACACCGGGAGAGAAAGGAATAACACCGGGAGAGAAGGGAATAACACTGGGAGAGAAGGAAATAACACCGGGAGAGAAGGGAATAACACTGGGAGAGAAGGAAATAACACTGGGGAAATAACACTGGGCGAGAATAAGTCTGGGAGAGAATAAAACTGGGAGAGAAGTGAATAAAATTGGGACAGAATATTACTGGGAGAACAAAGGGATTACCCGGGAGAAGAGGATAAACACGGGGAGGAAAGGGATAACACTGGAGAGAAAGGATAACACTGGTAGTAAGGGATAACACCGGGGGAGGAAGGGAATAACACCGGGGGAGAAGGAATAACACCGGGAGAGAAAAGGAATAACCGTGAGAGAAGGGATAACACTGAAGAAGAAATAACACTGGGAGGAAACGTCTGGGGGAGAATAACTGGGAGAGAAGTGAATAAAATTGGGACAGAATTTACTGGGAGAAAAGGGTTAACACCTAGGAGAGAAGGGAATAACACCAGGAGAGAAGGGAATAACCCGTGGGAGAGGGGAATACCACCGGGGAGAAGGGAATAACACCGGGAGAAGGGAATAACACCGGGAGAGAAGGGAATAACACCGGGGGAGAAGGGAATAACACCGGGGGAGAAGGGAATAACACCGGGGAGAAGGGAATAACACCGGGGGAGAAGGGAATAACACCGGGGGAGAAGGGAATAACACCGGGAGAGAAGGGAATAACTTGTGAGAGAATATACTGGAGAGAAAGAATTATACTGGAAGAAAGGAATAACACAGGAGAAAAAGGAATAAAATTGTGACAGAATATTACTGGGAGAGTATAATACCGGGAAGAAGGGATAACATTGGGATAGAAGGGAATAACACAAGGAGATATTGCCCCCCATTTGCCCACGTCATTCCGGGAAGGGTCAACTGGAATTGGATTACCTTTACAATTTCTGCTATGCCTGCAACAACTCGTCTAGACAGTGTCACATGACAGAGGCATGTGGTTAAAGAGCATGTCCACCGAATTTTTTTTTTTTATATGGTATTCCCCATTGGCTCCCGCCCCAACCGCATAATTTATTTTTTAAAAAGCCCCCCAAACTCTACTTACCTCCCCTCTTTCCTCCGCCGCGCTCCCGGCCCTCTGCTTGCTAGAAAATCAAGCAGAGGGGCGGGACCCGGCAGCCGCGTCTGTGATGGCTGAGCGGCAGCCAATCACGGACGCGGCTGCCGGCACTCACTTCGCCGGAGAAAGAGGAGAGGTAAGTAAAGTTTGGGGAGCTTCTAAGGTACAAATATTGGCGGTTGGGGCTGGGAGCCCTTGGGGAATACATATATACAGCATTTTACGCTAGGGGGGAGGGAATCGAGAGGGGTGGGAGAGGAGAGGAGGGAGGGGGAGAAGAGCTGCAGTACGCATGGCAAAAATTCTACCTGAGGCCAGGAAGCAGGCAGTGTCCTATATGGACCTGCTAGCCCTCTGGTGTGCAGTTTTTGGGACTTTGGGGGGGCACTACCGGAACCCTATGAGCTGGGATGTGAGGTAAGGATTAAACTACACTACAATGGTGGGGCCAGTAGTGGGGGGATTATAGTTTTGTGGGGTGGACATGCCCTTTAAAGGCTACAATAGATTTAAACTTAACATTAATGAGTCAACAGCCTTGCTGCGTGTGGTTATAATATTGTCCTCTTTGTTTTTCACTAATCTGAAAATTTAATGTATTATAACTGTTACATGACATTATTATACTTACATGACACATTTTTATACTGTTACGTGACCACTATTATGTGGCACTATTACATTATACTACATGCACTATTATATATTACATTAAAGGGCATGTCCACTGAAAACATACTTAAATATAATGGTCCTAGGGTTGCCCACCCCCAACTGCCATAATATACTAAAAAAAAACGATATTTACTTACAGCCCCTTTGCTCCCACGGTCAGTTCAATCACACGCGGCTGCAGGCTGTGAAGATAGGCGCGGGAGCAAGGGGCTGTAAGTAATTTTCGGAATTTTTTTTTGTATTATTATGGCGGCTGGGGGTGGGCAACCCTAAGGATCATTGTATTGAAAGTGTTTCACGCTAGGAGGAAGTGGCAGCCAGATGGGATCCTGAGGGGGAGGGAAAGGGCTCCCCTGTGTATGTCAGCATCCCTCCCGAGGCAACAGGAGGCAGAGACCATTGGACTGGAGGACCGAAACTACTCTTCAGTTTTCTAGACTTTGTACATGGATTGCAGGAGAACCATAAGGCGCAGGATTGTAAGGTAAGTATTTTTTAAAAATTATAGAGAAGGGCCAGCACTTGGGCAATATTTTAAATTTGGGGTGGACATGCCCTTTAATAATCGTGTATATTAGTGTATATTATTATATTACATATATATTATACTATTACGTGATGCTATTATATTAACTGTTACATTACCCTATTATATTATACAGTTAACACTACTATTTATACGGTTACATGACACTATTATATTATACGATTACCTGACACTATTATATTATACTATTACATGGCCCCAATTGTGTGAGTGCTGTGTGAGGTGTTTCTGGTGGGAATTTGTATCCCTGTATTTATGGTTTTACATGTTTGATATTGACCCTACCACCATCTGATACAGACAACACAGGCCTGTACTTTAGGACCAGTGGTAGCTATTATTTTTCACATATGCTATTGTGTGACACTATTACATATTCTATTACATGACACTATTATCTACTACATGACACATATATATACTAATTACACTTATATTATACGGTTACATCACACTATATATTACACTGTAATTGACACTATTATTTTATAATGTTACATGACACTATTATATTATACTGTTATATTTTTACATGACACTATTATATTATACTACATTACACTTATATACCGTATATACTCGAGTATAAACCGTCCCGAGTATAAACCGAGGTACCTAGTTTTAGGTACAAAAGGAGGAAACCACACTGACTCGAGTATAAACCGAGGGGGTAGTATTTGCCACTAAAGATGTTTTTGAAACTACAACTCCCACATGTTTTTAATTGCTGGGATTGGTTTAGTTTAGTTTTCAAACATCTTAAGTTGCAAATACTTACAAATAAGAGTAAAACCTTCTTTATTTGTGCATACGGTATTCACAATATAGAGGATTTACCCCTATTTGCCAGTATTTACCACTTAAGATGTTTGAAACTACAAATCCCACCAATAAGCATGCTGGAAGTTGTAGTTTTCAACATCTTAAGTGGCAAATACTTGCAAATAGGGTAAATCCTCCCTATATTTGTGCTACAGTATGCACAAATAAGAAGGTTTTACTCCTATTTGCATGTTTTGCCACTTAAGTGTGTCCCTAAGTAAAAAGTAAATGCTTCTCCTACCTTGTCCGGTGGCCGCGCGATCCGCATCCTCGCTCCACTAGCCTCTGCGCATCCGGATGATGTCAACTACACCGCCCCTCACTTTGCGGCGCCGGGTAGTGACATCATCCGGATGCGCAGAGGCTGTGGAGCGAGGATGCGGATCGTGCGGCCGCTGGACAAGGTAAGGAAAACATTGACTCGATAAAACCGAGGTAAGATTTTCAGGCTTTTTTAAAGCCTGAAAACCTCGGTTTATACTCGAGTATATACGTATAAGTTTACACACTATTATATTACTGTTAATTGACACTTTTTTATAACGTTACATGACACTAATATTATTATACTGTTACATGACGCTATTATATAATACTATTGAATGAACGCTATTATATTATACTATTACACAACACTATTATATCATACTGTTACATTACAACACACTATTATACTGTTATTAACACTATTACATTACATTGCACTATAACAATGACACTACTGTATTATACTGTTACGTGGCATTATTACATGACACTATTTTATTATACTACTACATACACTAATATTATACTACTACATGACACTATATGTTACTGTTACTGTTCACAACTATTACATTAACTGTTAATTGACACTATTTTTTATACTGTTACATTACACTTTTATATTATTAATTAAAGGACAACTATACTCACCTCACCTCTCTCCTCTTCCTCCATAGCTGCATAGTACCCAGGGTGAGGACCTAAAATCGCTGGAATAACACCGGGAGAGAAGGGAATAACACTGGGAGAGAAGGAAATAACACTGGGGAAATAACACTGGGCGAGAATAAGTCTGGGAGAGAATACCACTGGGAGAGAAGTGAATAAAATTGGGACAGAATATTACTGGGAGAAAAGGGAATAACACTGGGAGAGAAAGGAATAACACTGGGAGAGAAGGGAATAACACTGGGAGAGAAGGGAATAACACCGGGAGAAAAAGGAATAACACCGGGGGAGAAGGGAATAACACCGGGGGAGAAGGGAATAACACCGGGGGAGAAGGGAATAACACCGGGGGAGAAGGAATAAACACCGGGTAGAATGAACGCATGAGTAACACCGGGGGAGAAGGGAATAACACCGGGGAGAGGATACCCACCGTGGGATACGGGAATAACCGCGGGAATAACCGTGGGAGATAACACCGGGAAGTTATAACATTGTGAGAGAATAATACTGGGAGAGAAGAGAATTATACTGGAAGAGAAGGAAATAACACCAGGAGAGAAAGGAATAAAATTGTGACAGAATATTACTGGGAGAGTATAATACCGGGAGAGAAGGGAATAACATTGGGATAGAAGGGAATAACACAGGAGATATTGCCCCACATTTGCCCACGTCATTCCGGGAAGGGTCAACTGGAATTGGATTTACTTTACAATTTCGCTATGCCTGCAACAACTCAGTCTAGACCGTGATCACATGACAGAGGCATGTGGTTAAGCTACAATAGATTTAAAACTTAACATTAGATCAACAAGCCTTGCTGCGTGGTGGTTATAATATTGTCCTCTTTGTTTTTCACTAATCTGAAAATATTAATGTATTATACTTCTTACTGACATTATTAAATTTACATGACCATTTTTATACTGTTACGTGACCTATTATGTGGCTATACATTATACTACTACATGGCACTATATATAATTACATTAAAGGGCATGTCCACTTGAAATACATACTTTAAATATAATGGCCCTAGGGTTGCCCACCCCCAACTGCCATAATAATACTAAAAAAACGATATTTACTTACAGCCCCTTTGCTCCCACGGTCAGTCAATCACAGACGGGCTGAGGCTGTGAAGATAGGCGCGGGAGCAAGGGGCTGTAAGTCATTTTCCGGAATTTTTTTTTATTATTATGGCGGCTGGGGGTGGGCAACCCTAAGGATCATTGTATTGAAGTGTTTCACGCTAGGAGGAAGTGGCACCGATGGGATCCTGAGGAGGAGGGGAAAGGGCTCCCCTGTGTATGTCAGCATCCCTCCCGGAGGCAACACAGGATGGCAGAGACCATTGGACTGGAGGACCGAAACTACTCTTCAGTTTTCTAGACTTTGTACATGGATTGTCAGGAGAACCATAAGGCGCAGGATTGTAAGGTAAGTTTTTTTAAAAATTATAGAGAAGGGCCAGCACTTGGGCAAATTTTAAATTTGGGGTGGACATGCCCTTTAATAATCGTGTATATTAGTGTATATTTTTATTACTATTATATTATACTATTACGTGATGCTATTATATATACTGTTACATTACACACTATTATATTATAACAGTTAATGACACTACTATATTAACGGTTACATGACACTATTATTTATACGATTACCTGACACTATATATTATACTATTACATGGCCCCAATTGTGTGAGTGCTGTGTGAGGGTTTCTGGTGGGAATTTGTATCCCTGTATTTATGGTTTTACATGTTTGATATTGACCCTCCACCATCTGATACAGACAACACAGGCCTGTACTTTAAGAGACCAGTGGTAGCTATTATTTTTACATATGCTATTGTGTGACACTATTACATTATTCTATTACATGACACTATTATACTACTACATGACACTATTATATTATACTATATTACACTTATATTATACGGTTACATCACACTATTATATTACACTGTTAATTGACACTATTATTTTATAATGTTACATGACACTATATATATACTGTTATATTTTACATGACACTATTATATTATACTACATTACACTTATATACCGTATATACTCGAGTATAAACCGTCCCGAGTATAAACCGAGGTACCTAGTTTTAGGTACAAAAGGAGGAAACCACACTGACTCGAGTATAAACCGAGGGGGTAGTATTTGCCACTAAGATGTTTGGAAACTACAACTCCCACATGTTTTTATTGCTGGAGTTGTAGTTTTTCAAACATCTTAAGTTGCAAATACTTACAAATAGAGTAAAACCTTCTTTATTTGTGCATACTGTATTCACAATATAGCGAGGATTTACCCCTATTTGCAAGTATTTGCCACTTAAGATGTTTGAAACGCACAAATCCCACCAATAAGCATGCTGGGAGTTGTAGTTTTCAAACATCTTAGTGGCAAATACTTGCAAATAGGGTAAATCCTCCTATATTTGTGCATACAGTATGCACAAATAAAGAAGGTTTTACTCCTATTTGCATGTTTTGCCACTTAATGTGTCCCTAAGTAAAAAGTAAATGCTTCTCCTACCTTGTCCGTGGCCGCGCGATCCGCATCCTCGCTCCATACCCTGCGCATCCGGAATGTATACCACTACCCGGCGCCTCTCACTTTGCGGCGCCGGGTAGTGACATCATCCGGATGCGCGAGGCTGTGGAGCGAGGATGCGGGATCGTGCGGCCGCTGGACAAGGTAAGGAAAACATTGACTCGAGTATAAACCGAGGTAAGATTTTCAGGCTTTTTTAAAGCCTGAAAACCTCGGTTTAATACTCGAGTATATACGGTATAAGTTTACACACTATTATATTATACTGTTAATTGACACTTATTTTAACTGTTACATGACACTAATATATTATACTGTTACATGACGCTATTATATAATACTATTGAATGAACGCTATTATATTATACTATTACACAACACTATTATATCATACTGTTACATTACACCTATTATTACTGTTAAATTACACTATTACATTACATTGCACTATAACATTGACACTACTGTATTATACTGTTACGTGGCATTATTACATGACACTATTTTATTATACTACTACATGACCACTATTATATACTAACTACATGACACTATATGTTACTGTTACTGTTCAAACTATTACATTACTGTTAATTGACACTATTTATTTTATACTGTTACATTACCTTTTATATTATTATATTAAAGGACAACTATACTCACCCTCACCCTCTCTCCTCTTCCTCCATAGCTGCATAGTACCCAGGGTGAGGACCTAAAATCTCGCTAGTCCTCACCCTGGGTACTTTCCCTAACTCCCTGCACTACTACCGCAAATCTGCTTCGCCGATTGCTCCATTCCTCCCTCTTCCTGCTTCAGTGACAGATCGCGAGGCAGCCAATAGAAGATACGCTCTCGCAAGGATACGTGTCTTCCAATTGGCTGCCTCGCGACTGTCACTGACAGTAGAAGAGAGGTGGAACAGTGTGGAAGCAAGATTTGCGTAAGTAGTGGCAGGAGTTAGGAAATACCCAGGGTTAGGACTTAGCGATTTTAGGTCCTCACCCTGGGTACTATGCTGCAGTGGATCGGGGAAAAGGTGAGTAAATTGTCCTTTAATAATCGTGTATATTATTACATTACACTATTATCAATTTACTATAAATCACACACATATATTATACTATTACATACTATTATATTATACTGTTACATGACACTATTATATTATACATTACACACATATATACTGGTTACATTACACTATTATAATACTAAGTGTGGTATTTTATAAATGGGAGGCTGCAGTGGTATATATCCTTATAAAAAATCACTCAGCTATGTCCTAAGTGACTAATTTCTTATATTTCTTATATCCCACTACTCCGCCCATTTCAGTGTTCATCTGCCTGGACAATGACTCAACATTTTTTGCTGTGTTTATACTAACAGAACCTGCTGGAGCTGCTTCCTGTCACTCTCCTCCTCCACAAGATTTGTTTAAACCATATAGATGCCGGCGGGGATGTTTCTTCTCTTCTACTGGGTTAAGTTTACAGAGGTAGCTTTGGGGATTAAGGTGGAATAGGGACAAGGCTAGAATTTAAAATGTGAATGGGGTGAAGGAATCCCAATACTTATGATATAAGAAATATTGCCCCTTCACAATATACTATAAGGACATTATGCCACCGAGGAGTTCCCTCACCATATAGAACACGGCCGTAGGTTGAGTGCTTTTATACAGGACAGGGAACTCCTTATATTACACTGTAGTGGGCGCATTATCCCTTATATATTATACTATTTATTACAAGTAACATAGTAATGAGGTTTGAATAAGACATACGTCTATCAAGTCCAACCTTTTCACCTCCTTTTTAAACCTACCCTCCTACATTTGATCCGAGAAAGGCAGAAACCAAGCTAAAAAAATGGGGGTGGGGGAGCCCACTCTTAAAGCTAGTCAATGAACTTGCCATAACCACATCTGCTGGAAACAGTTCCACAGTTTTCAACCATTCTCACTGTAAAGAAACATTCCTAACCTGAAGATGAAACTTCTTTTCTTCTAATCTTAAAGGATGTTCACGAGTCCCTCTGATATGACCTATTAGTGAATAATGAACCATAAAGTCTATTGTATGGCCCATTAATATATTTTGTATAAGATTATCCTATCCCCACGCAAACGTTGCTTCTCCATTGTAAACAACCTAACTTGTCTAATCTGCCTGCAAGTCAAGCCCCTCCAATCCCTTATTAATTTAGTTGGCCTTCTCTAAACTGCTTCCATTTCCAAGATGTCCCTTTTGTATATGGGATTCCAAAACTGCCCAGCAATTCCAAATGAGGCCTTACCAGTGCCTTGTACAGTGGGAGAATAATATTTTTCTCTCTAAATCTATTCCCCTCTTTATACAAAACAATATCTGCATCTCTAGCCGTGGCTGTCTGGCATTGTTTGCTATAGTCTGTTCTACCCAGAAACCCCCAAATCTTTTTCCATTACAGATTCACTCACACAGAGTTTTTATGGTGTAGATGGCACAAGATAGTTAAAGGGAACTAAGGGCATGGCCACCTGCGCCACAAACCATCTCACACAGAAAGCGCATGCACAAAAATGAGAAAGCAAATCGCAAGCGCATCGGACCGAAAACGCCATTTTCAGGGCGTCGCCGCATTTGCAATGATCAGAGAAAAACACATGCGCAAACGCGCTAGTGTGGCCTAGCCCCAGCGTCTTTTAATACTAAAAGCTGTTTCTATTATTAACAGGGAGGTGAGAAACGCTTATTTCCACCTCCCTGTGAAAAGAACTGCCCAGGAGACACTGGAACTTACCTTACCAGCCTCCACTCGCAGCTGCTTCTGAGCTGACCGCCGCCCTGTCCCGTTGCATGCGCCAAAGATAGGTGCTTTGGTCGGGGCAGTGCAGCTGTTACTTTCACTGAAGGGAAAGGAACCCGGTGGTGGTTGGACTGATAAATAATTTCAGTTCTGTGCCCTATAATATAGTCAATGTTAATTAGTGAAATCCTTTTTTGATAATGTGGAGTGCTGTGTTGTGTTTGTTTTGGTTGGGGGGGGTGTTAATTATTTAAAAATAAAACATGGCCAAAAACAGCATTTTTTATTTAAAATAATTAAACTTTATGATTATACAGTGTCATATAGGTTTATAAAGTCAACTCGGAGTTCCCTGCCCGATATAACAGCACTCGCCTGCGTGCACTTGTGCTTTTATATGGTCAGGGAACTCCTCAGTGACTCTAATCCTTATATTGCACTGTAAAGCTGGGTACACACAGTACAGATTTTTTCAAGATCTGGATACACACAGTCCTGAGTTTTCTCCTTATGCACATCAGGGGAATGCTCGGGACTAGGAGACTACTACGCGACCAAGCAAACTTTTCATTTTATTCCCAACGACTGCTGCGCTCGGACAGGACGTTCACGCGGCCCTCGCTCGGGAAGCCGCTAAACACACTAGCGATAAGCCCCGATACTGTTGAATCTGATGGTATCAGGGCTTAACTGCTAGTGTGTGTGACCTATTTAGGATTATTATCCCTAAAATATAACTTATTACTTACACTATTATATTAGACTATTACATTACGCTTATTATGTTATACGTATTACAACACACTTGATTATATTACACTATAATCTCACCCCTTAATGGATCCATATGGCACCAACTATCCAATAATATACTTATAATCGGTGTGCTATACGTAGTAGCGTGCCGATATACCAGGAAGAGCTTTACACAACCCTCCCCCCCACACCCCCATGGCTACACTTACGACCGTGATCTGCTCCGAGACGCACGGTCACTTGTAGAAACTATCACCTTATTCTGGTTTCTTCAGACTCTTTCTCCCCTCTTCCCTTATCATGTGTTGGCGTTGTGGTTTCACGCACTCTAATCAACTCGTGTCTGCCCAGGTAAGACATATCAGCCACTGATTAAGGCCCGAAGAGGGGAAACCGGAAAATAGAATGCAGCTATCTTTCTATAGTTAGTGTACCAGTGCCAGGTTCCTTAGAAAGGTTTTTTTTGTAATCTGCAGCCTTAAGTAATAGGGGATTCTGGGGCGGATTGGTGGCGGTCAGTGCAACTGTCCAGCAGGGGTGACCCTGGTAAAGGCTATCCTTGTACAGACAAGGATTTTTTCACATGGAGGGG
Source organism: Hymenochirus boettgeri (assembly GCA_019447015.1). Classification (NCBI taxonomy): domain Eukaryota; kingdom Metazoa; phylum Chordata; class Amphibia; order Anura; family Pipidae; genus Hymenochirus; species Hymenochirus boettgeri. Next base: position 47,142,859 of record CM033474.1, on the reverse strand, counting down.
GGGGGGGTCCTGTCACAGTTTGGCGCGAGGGGGGTTGTTTTGCTACATTGCAGGTAGGTCTTTAATTAGGGTAGATTATATTCCATAACGCACCCCTCTTTAATATAAGGATATAAAAAGACAACTCAAGAGTTCCCTATCCTGTATAAAAAGGACTTGGTCTGCGCCTCATGCATTTATATGGTCATGGAACTCCTCAGAGACTCTAATATAATTTTAATTTACAGTAGGGTTGCATATCCACTATTTAAGCATTTAGATATGGAAGCGCACACTTATCTTCATGTTGACTGTTTATTATATCACACAAACGAACAACGTGTTCGAGACACTATGTCTCCTTCATCAGGTACCTGATAGGAGACATGTGCTCTCCGAAACGTTGTACGTTTGTGTGATATAATAACAGTCAAATCTGAAATAAGTGTGCGCTTCCATAATCTAATGCTTGTGCTATAGCTGGGAGTCCTACGGTAGAGACGAACGGAGTGCACCTTCAAAATCGTGGCACATTGCCAACAAGGAGTGCCTAGGCCCAATCTTTGGTAATTACCCACTATATTACATTACACTATGTATACACCATTACATGACACTATTACATTATACTATTATTACACTTATATTATACATTACTTTACCTCTATTATACTATTACATATACTATAACATTATACTATTAAATGACACTATCACATAATACTATAACATGACACTATCCTGACATACTTACTAACCATTACAGACAGTATTACATAACACTATTCACATGACACTTAACCCCGATAACTGACATATTACATGACATATAACATGACGGTATACAGCAGAGCAAGATTACCACAAGGCAACCCATGAACTTGCTTAGGCCGGAACTTCTGGGGGCCCAGCTTCAGAAGCAGTTACAATATATAGTCTATACAATATATGTAGCAAAAAAGGGTCCCTAAATGATGAACCTGCCTAGGGTCCATATGATCATAATCCATCTCTGATTACCTGACCCTATAAGATGACGCATTACATGACACTAATAACATGACCCATCTACATGACACTATAACATGACAGTATTACATGCACTATTGAGGACCCTATTTCTATTACATAATACTGTTATATGTTCTGTTAGCTGTTCGCAGTCACTGGCTGCCCACAGAGGCATGTGGGAGTGAATGGAAGTTGGGGAAGTGAGGTGCGAACATGGAACACTGATATTTGTCAGTTCTGAGCCCTGTAACCTCTACCGATCAGATCCACAAAACAAGTCAGCCTCATCCCCAGCCTCCCTTACCGTTTAGGGCCGCAGTGCATCCCCCCGATCCCGCTGTAGATTTCCAGCACACGTAAGGAGCCATCACTCCCTTTCCGGCCCGTTCTCTCACCGTACAGACCCTGGACCTAACAGACCCCACTGCTGTCCGGATCGCGGTCCTCCCGGCTGGTGACTTAATTTCCCAGTAACAGCAGACCGCGTATACATGCAAGGCCGATATAGTCAGTGTGATTCCTAGCCCGCTACTCTCCACAATCCTCAGCTGGACGTAAACGCTGTCATGTACATAGTATTTATTTACCTTACATGATAGTATATTTAACCACTTCACATGGACATACTAGTGAATGTGTGTTGTGTGGGAATATTTGTTATATAACTTAGATTTTTTTTTATTTTGTACTCCAAAATATAGATGTGATAAAACACAACACAGTTAAGTTCTGTCTACGGTTGTGCCACACTTATCAGACGTAACGGCAGTAAAAAGCGAGATCACAATGCAGCGCATTTCATGTACGCTAATGGTACAATTTGTGCTGCAACTCCTCATATCGTATCAATTGACATGTGATTCAAAAGAATGGTATTATAAGAGATAAGCACCCCCTACTGTAAATTATAATAATTACAAGTCACCCGAGGAAGTTCCGACGGCCGCAATTTCAGGGCGCGGAATTCCGCGAGGTGACATCTATATATCCACTAATTTTATGTAGGGTGATGCCATTATTTAGTATAGATCCACCTCCTCAATGGATGAACACTCCATGGCCCCTGTGCAGGGATGGGGGGAAGGGATAGGAGTAACCCTCTGTCATTTTTCCTATCCTTCCGACCTCCTCACTTACCTCCACCTCAGTTTTCTCTCCCTTCACGTCTACCTTCAGTTCCATTGGCTGTCACAGTTCACGATCTGGTCTCCTGCACCACTGTGGATTGCGTGGTTCCTCATCCTGTTCATTTTAAATCCTGTACAGTGCGATCTATGTGCAAGTGATTACGGAAGTCACTTGCCATAGTTTCAGCACTGTGCACAAAGTAAAAGGAAGTGGAGGGTCTGCGCCATCCACAGGTAAAACTTAAGGTAGCCGAAGGGGAAGAAAACGAGGTGAAGAAGTGAGCCAACTTTAATCGGGCGCTCTACACTACGTAGTAGCTTGCCAATTATAAGTCCTGCGAATGATCTTTACATGTGTTTGCTTAGTGTTAGGCCTCTGGTACAAGGAAACCATCTGTAACTGTGTCATTATGTCACAGCAGAAATATGGTGGGTCAGGATGTCTTTACTTGCCATCTTCTATAATGTAAATGCTCCTGACCAGGCCCTGGAACTGCAAACTGCTAGGACATTTCTGGTTAACTTCTATTTCTAAGCTAACTTTCCTCCTGAAGCTGGCCATACAATAGGCAGACATAAGATAGATTTGAGATATCTATCTAATATCTAAAGACCACATTTAACAAGCACGGTTTTTACTTGAGATTTCCTATCTGACCCATTCATTTTGTGATCTCAAATGGATTGCATGAAAGAACGGCTAGCGGTTCTTTTTATATATTGGACATTTATCTATGAGATCTGGATTCTGTAATGGCCCCCATTAGATCACCATTAGAAGTACACAAAGGCAGATTTTAAAAAAAACACAGCCAGAAACTCTTAAATCTCAGCTGATGTAAGTCTTACAGACCTATTTTTTATATTTGTATTCTATATTTTACAATATTGAGTCACGTTATACATTTATTCACACTCTTGAGTAGATTATAATATTTGCCTTTTCGAGCACTAAATATGTTCTATTGTTTTTATCTTCGGTTCAATGATTAAAGTTTCATAAATAACCGGGGATTAGATTAACGTAATTCTTTCATCAGCCTCTTCAGCATGTTCAAAAGAACTGTTTGATCAGCTGTTTCAATGCAGGATGTTATCACATATTACTATGTTTGTGCATCTGGCCTTGAAACTGTTAGACAACATTAATTCCCCAATACTACTGTTCGGTATTAGCAATATAAGAAACTGTGATTCTTGATGTTGAATTCACAATAAGACAATACGTTTTGCTTCTGGTCTACTCCCCCACTAACACATTCAGAAGGCTTTTGGGATCCAACACAATGTGCACATTGCATGACATGGGGGACATGTACTGGCCTCATTGTTGCGTTGCACACTGGCTGTTATCGCATGCCTTGCCATTGAGGAATATTATGGAAATCAGAGCGCGGCACGCACTAGCTCATAATAACGCATTGCCAATTGCATATTATGTCAAGAAATAATAGCATTTAGTAGAGTTAGGAGACCTTAAGAAGGGCACTACTATGTAACAAAAAACACATTGCCTCTTGGCAAAGTTAAATTCATGTACTACTGTGCTGCCTTAATCCTATACTGTCCTGACTCTGTTTAACCACGGTGTCAGATCATGTGCACATTCCCTCCCCTTCGCCCTCCCCTCTGTTAACCCTCCTCCGTCTCAGCTCCGGCTAACCGACACTTTTTATGGCAGTGAGTTAAAGTTCAACATCCTGAACAACACACCACCCGCCGTGACCAAAGAAAGCATAGCTGTCTGGAGACACTGAAGAAGGAGATCAGTACAGTTAGGCGATCTCTCACTTTGTGCCCATCATCAATCATGAAGCATTAAGAAGGGGGGTCAAGTGCAGCCCTTATATCTAACATCAAAGCTACCTTTCTCCCCCTGCTAAATGCTGTTTACTCATGTTGGTATTACAGAGCAGGAGGGGTGATCAAGCACAGGGATTGTGATTGACACATGTCCAAGTAGGAGTAGAAGGGAATGCAATCAGTATCTTCTAACTGGTTGTACTCAGTGACAGGAGGGAATCTGAAAAAAGTGAAGACCTCTGGGGTTGTAAGGAATTTATAGAACACATGGAAGAAAAGAAAAAAAAGTTCATTTTCCCACTTAGATAATGCCCTTTAAAGGAGCTGTGGTCTCCAAAAAGTTTATTAAGATAAGGTCAGGTTCCTACCTTTAAAATGATCCATCAACCACCTCTCTACTGCTGCCCAGCCCAAATATGAAAATCACTGAATCAGAAAGTTAGTGGGGTGGAGGTTCTGAATCTGCGGTCAGAAATTGTTTTCCTCACAAAACTTCCTCTAATCTGTGGTTGGCCACATGCTCAGTGCATGACTGAAGGGTGGAGGGGGTGGGAGAACAGACAGCCACAGCACTGCATTTTGTTAATGCCTCCCCACTTAGCTGCCCTCCCAATCATGGCCCTGTTGTCCCTCCCCGTTGCACCCCCGTGCCCACTCCCACTCCCGGACTCTGTAGCTCCACCACTCCACGGTCCTGTGCAAGTGCAAGTGAGGGGCCCTCAAGATGGGGTGCCCTGGGATCACAAGTGGGAGGGCCCCAGAGCCATGAGTGGTAGGGGCCACAGGATCATGAGTGGGAGGGGCCACGGGAGGCCATGAAGATGAGAAACACGAAGAGGACTGTCACATGGTTTCAGTTGCAGAAGCAGGAAGTGCATGGGATCTGTGATGCTGCACCCTATCACACAGCGAAAATGTAAATTCTTTAAACTATTTAAAATACAATAATGAAAGTAAATTGCAAAATCCTCAGAAGCATTCTTTCAATTTAACCTAAAGTCAGTTTTTGGGCCACAGTTTCCCTTTAATCTTATCTTCCATTTTGCAGTCAAAAGGTGGATTGTTTATGCTGACAGCTCCTGAAGACCACGATCCCCTGCCTCCCTGACAAAGTTAATTTAATCTGAAAAGTGGGGCTTCTGGGAGATATACTTTTCTTAATTCAAATCAACACCCTCCCTGACCAAGCACTGGCACATACCGGCAGCTCAGACGTGGTCAATGTGTATTCACCCTGAAAAGAGGCGAATTCTCCAGTCAACTACTGCTTTCGATTTTAGTGATTTAAACAGATCCAGTTTAAAGTATCAGTGGATGGATTACAAATAATGGCAAATCACATATCATTTTAACCATATCAACCATTTTTGGGCATCAAACATGTGCTTGTCCTTTGACAGGTTGATTTATTTTCACAAACTTACTGCCGCTCTTCGGTCCAGCACTGTCCTGGAACAATGGCACTGCCGGGAGGGGCATACAGCGACGTCATGAATTAAGGCCGGCATCCTCCTAGACCACCATTGTTCCAGTCCTCCAGCCGACAGTAAATATATTTTACAAAACCCGTTTTGCCCCTGAAATGCCACAAAGCTGTCAAAAAGTTCCGCTATCAACCACTACTTCACTAACAAGTCATGTAGTTGACTCCTTTTAGTGATATGGGTGGAAGTCATATAAGCCCAGGAGGAGGGAAGTGTTAGGCTGAACTAGGGGGGCAAAACTGGGGGTAGTATTAGGTTTACCTACTCTCTTCTAAAATGTATTTTTACCTGACTAGTAACTCTAGGAAACTATGTGATACATTCAAAGAACATAATATATGATACAAAAAAAATACTTCTAGAATACTAAAGTGGCAGGTGCGTCTAAACACCATTGTCGCTGAAATGGCCCAATATCAACCTCCAGGATCTATTAAAATTATCCGGGGGTAAGGGAAATACAATGGGGTTAAGAGGATGTTGTGTCTGCAGTCTAAGCTAGGTACCAACATGTGCATAGGCACAACATGCCTGTCCAGGTTGGAACCAATCCACATCACCCCCGACTGAACCCCATATACGAACAATTTTAATCCGCAACCGCATTTGTCATGTTGTGAGACTCACATGCACTACCTTTAGATATTGTGCACATGGGTAAAACCTCAGTCCTGATCCTGCTTGGCAATCATTAGTCAGGGGCGTCCCAAGGTCAGAGAGATCGGGGTGCACTTCTGGCACTCTCTAGTGGCTGCCACAACAGCAATTTTTTTATAGTCCATGCCCCTTCCCCGCCCCAATTAGCCATCAACACCCCTATATAGTTATAGGGATAGACAGACCAGACAATATTAGCAAACCGAGAGATAGATAACACAGCCAGAAAATGGATACAGTAAATGATAGACACGAAAGACAGAGAAATACCGATAGAAATACATATGAAGGACACAGAGGCACCGTATTCCATTATACTAGTAGCAAACTGGCATTTTAATTTTATACTGGTAGCAAATGGGAGTTCATATGTACTGTAGCAAACTGGCAATTGATTATATACTGGTAGCAAATGGAGTTTCATTATGTACTGGGGGGGGGGGGGGTAGCAACTGGCACTTTGATTATATACTGGTAGCAAATGGAATTTCATTCTATGACTGGTATACGGTAGAGGAGGGGGGTGAATGGGGCATGTCAGCTCCCCTTGAGCAGACAGGAGCACGAGACTTTGGACTGAAGACAGCCTCTACTCTTCAGGACTTTGTACTGGACTTCATGAGAACTATAACAGTGATGTAAAGGTAAGGATTTCTAAAGGAATATTCACTGCAATAGTGAACTATTCCTTTTTAGCATTGATTGAAGCCAGGGAGTGTAGGAGCTAGGCCTTACCTCCCATTCCTCATCAAGTTTGGATATCCACTGAACAAACTCTTCTGAAAATCTTACCTTTCACGGACGTATCCAGCCGGGGCTGCTCTGAATTCCCGACCACTTCCTCGCCTCTGTTCGCTATAAGCGCACATTATCAGTCGACATGCGCGTTATAGCTTAACCAGAAGCGAAGCAGTTGGAACTGTCCAGAGCGGCACCGCTGGATCCTGAGGTAAGATTTTCAGAAGTTTGTTCTTGTCTATCCAGCATGATGAGGAATGGGATGGTAAGGCGTCCTTAACTCCCTTGGCTTCAATCAATATAGAAAATGGAATAGTTCACTATTGCAGTGATATTCCGTTAAAACCTTACAGAGGGGCCAGCACTGGGGCAATTTTAGATTTGGGGGGTGGGGACATGCCCTTTAAACAAAAAGAATCCACAAATAGAACTCTTACTCCCAAAAAATATTAGGCCCGATTAAATGGAACTGACCATTATTTATTGTGCATAACACTCGGCCATCACCTAGTACCCTATTTACCTGAACACAATTTAATAACTCAATACCACTGTTCAAAATAACTTCCAGAGTAAGGCTACGGCACCTGGAAAGCACAATGCAATCGCAATCGCATGCGATTTCATTGTGCAATTTTGTTGCTGTTGCGCTTGCGATTTCTTCAATAAGTATAGAAATCGCATGCGTATGTTGCGATTAAAATGCAGAACCAAAACGCAATCGCACGAAAACGCGCGTTTTTTTTTGTGGCGGTGCCGCTATTTTCAATATTTTTAAAATCGCAATCGTCAAGCCGCAACGGCACAAAAACAAAAACCCGGCGCATTGGTCCTAGGCCCTATATGTCTTAATATCCTAACCCCATTGACCTCCCCATGCTAAACATAAAAACAGCTGAGCATGCTCTGGTATCGAACGGTCCATCCAAATGATAGTTTCAAAAAAAACAAGATATTGCTCAATATTAGTTCCAGAGAATCCATCCCTGTGATGCTGTGTGTCTATATTCAGTCTTATCCCCGGTATTTGAACCACATATTCCAGATAGGGTGTAGTCCTGTTCCCTGCAGTGGATTGCGTTATTCCCTAGTAGCAACCTGGTAATCCACTTGAAGTTGCTCTTAACCAATGAATTTGTATTAATGTGTGTATTATGTTCACCACCCCTCTTCTCCGGTTCTGGTTTGCATGACTTTTTGGTTCATCGGGGGCTTTTTCCATTAACTGATCAGTAGACAGACACACCGACGGCTGTTGACATTATCATTTTATGTACATCATATTGTTTTCCAATAAAATATATTCTTAATTAATTGATAGATACGTAGATAATATATGATAGATAGATAGATAGATCGATCGATCGATAGATAATGTCCCACTTGGTCCTGATGTAGGTGTTTCCCTCTATTCACTTTACAGCTAAATCTCTATCCTTCATTTATAATGGAATTACATTATTCCACTTCTGAACAAAACAACAATATTTCTAATTGGTAGTTAATATGTTTTGTATTGACAGATTCAAATGACCAGTTATTTAACATACAGCATCAGTGTTCCAATGACCCATTGCTTCTCTAATCTATTATTAGCTGGTTTTCTGCAATCTTCAACAATGTAGCTACTGAATAGAGAATTTAAAAATAAATTCAGTCCAGAAAAATGTAGGCCTTGAAAACAAGCCTGCAAAGTGTAACTGGAAAAAAGTTTCATTTTATTATTCCACATTTACCATTGTTTTTTATTCTGAAAAATATTTTCACTCTATCTGCAACAATTACCCTTACCGTAATTACTCGAGTATAAAGCCGGGTTGTCGAGGCTTTAAAAAAGCCTGAAAATCTTACCTCGGTTTATACTCGGTCAATGTTCCCCTACCTGTCCAGCGGACCGCTTCTATCCGCATCCTCGTCTCGCACAGCCTCTGCGCATCCGGAGATTCACTACCACCCGGCGCCGCAAAGTCAGAGGCGCCGGTATTGACTCATCCGGATGCGCAGAGGACTGTGAGCGAGGATGCGGATCGCGCAGCCGCCGACAGGTAGGGGACCATTGACATTGACTTAAATGGCAATACCTACAAATAAGGTAAAACCTTCTTTATTTGTGCATACGTATGCACAAATAAAGGAGGATTACCCTATTTGCAAGTATTTGTGTCCACCTAAGATGTTTGAAAACTACAACTCCACACGCTTTTAGTGGTGGGTAGTTGGTAGTTTTTCAACATCTTAAGTGGCAAATACTTGCAATAGGGGTAAATCCTCCTATATTTTGTGCATACAGTATGCACAAATAAAGAATGTTTTTACTCTTTATTGCTGGTAGTTGTAGTTTCTAAAACATCTTTAGTGGCAAATACTACCCTCTCGGTTATACTCGTGTCAGTGTGGTTTTCCTTCTTTTCCTAAAACTAGGTACCGACATCGTTTTTATACTCGGGACAGTTATACTCGAGTATTACGGTAAGATTGCCAACTTCCAACCCAAATGTCGTATGCGGGGATCTTTGGCATGTATGTCCACCAATAGGATAAGTCAGGGAATTCAAATATTTATCATTGGTTACAAGGGATGAAACCAGCCAAGGAGATGTAAAGATATACAATGTCATTTTAATCAAATTATGGAATCGCCCACTTCCTGTAAGGCTTCTAGAGCGAGATCTATTCCGCTGATTTATATATAAGAATTTTTTTAGTTGCCTTTTAGCCAATTTACTAATTCAGTGTGTTACGATGGCCATTTCCGCGATCTCGAACCCTTCGCTGCCTCGATTTAGCCGCGTTTGTTTCACGAACGCGTATTTTCTGGATTTTCCCGCCTTCCTCCGAACTTCCGAAACAGGATTATCTTGTAATTTCAAAATTTCTAAATTCCGAATTTCTCGTATTTTCGAAATTTTCGAAATTACCATGATAACTCGGATTTTCGAAAATTTCCGAAAATACGCGAAACTTGCGTAATTCCACGAAAATTGAGGGGGGGGGGAAAATATGCTAGAAATCTCGAAATTTTGAGAATACTATATCATTTTAACGGCGGACCGCTCGCTGACGATTTGCGAATTTCAAATTTTTCGAAATTCACGGATCCTCGATCGGACCGATTTTGCTAAGTTCGTGACACTCTAGTGGTGGTATGTTAAAATGATTGGGTGGCACGTTCTTTGGATCTTGGGAATGCCTCAAAATCTTCCTATGTGCCCTTAACCCGAAATAAAGTGCCAATATGCCATTTGCTACCAGGATAGGATTAAACTGCCCAGATTGCTACCAGTTTAATACACAAAATGCCAGTTTGCTAGCCATTATATAACATAAACTGCAATTGCTACCAGTAATACTTAAATGGCCAGTGTCTACCCAGTTAATAATTAAATGGCCATTTGCTGCTATTATATCATATTAAAAGCCAGTTTGCTTCCCATATATAACAAAAATGCCAGTTTGCGACGTATATAACCAAAATGGCCAGTTTGCTACCATATAATAATACAATGCCATGTGTCCTACCAGTATAATAATTAAAATGCCAGTTTTGCTTCTATTATATAATTTAAAGCCAGTTTGCTTCCAGTATATAACAAAAATGCAGTTGCTACCAGTATATAACAAAAATGTCTTTCTACCAGATATACTTCAAATGCCAGTTGCTACCAGATATAATTAAATTGCCAGTTTTGCTACTGCCAGTTTTGCTACTAGTATATAACAAATTCCAGTTTCTACCAGTATCTTAGTAAAATGCCGAGTTTGCTACCAGTATATAATTAAATTGCTATTTTCTTCCAGTAATAATTAAATTGCAGTTGCTACTCCAGTTTGCTAACAGTATATAAATTAAAATGCAGGTTTCTACCATATATAATTAAATTGCCAGTTTGCTACTCATTGCTAACAGTATATAAAAAAAAAAATAAAAAAAACCAGCCATTTGCTACCAGTATATAATTAATGCAGGTTGCTACTCAGTATATAACTAATCTACCACTAGATATTAAAAGACAAGTTTTCTACGGCACGTATATAATGAACTTGCCATTTGCTAACAGTATTTATGAAATCCCCATTTGGCACAGAGTCAAGGATCCAGCTCTAGAATGTATATTGAATGGTTCAATACATATGGCTTTAACATAAAGAACATCTTTTACAGAGAAGTACCTTACCCTAATCGCTCGTCCACTCCTCACCACATCCTCTGACAGGTCCCTGACGGACTCTGTAACTCTATGTGTAAAGTGGCGTTGCGCATGTGCATACAGAGTCTTCGGACCTGTCAGAGGACACTGCAGAGGAGCGGAAGATCAATGTAAGTTTTTGAAATCTTCTCTCCTGGCTCCTGCAGGTTTATTGAAGAACGGGATGGCGGACACAGCCCCTTTACCTCCCGTTCTTCATAAACTGCATCCAACTTTTTTTTATCAGATGAGATACCCTTTAAAACCCCATGTTTTACCTGGTTCATCTTATGTTTAGAATGCATTGGGGATTAATAAAATAACCATATATAACACCAATATAGGTTTAGGTAATCCCCTTGTACACGTCCCAAATCTTTATATTTTAGAAATGCTAGAACTAATATTACCTAATATTAATTGTGATTGTGGGCTATCTCTTTCTTACTGAAACTTACCGATTGCCAAAACACCTGTCAATCAGAGAGAGAAATCTACACAAGCTAAATAGCTCCTGTCTATATATAGGGGCACAGTTAGGCTCCAGAACACGGTAATGTCAGAGGGGTGCGTCTTTATCTATTAGCAGATTGGGCCCAAATTAGTCTAAATAGGACCTCTGTATGGCACAGACATACTAGATTTACAGTCACGGTCTCTGTTCTGCGCCTGTTCTGTTGGCTCATTGCCCCTATTCCTTGAATAACTGACCATTCTTTAGTTTTCAGAGATCTACTTCCAACGTAAATATCTAGCTGTATTTGGTCTATTACAGATGCGCACAATAAAAGAGAGTAGACTTGCACTGCCCACTCATTGAAGATCAGTTTTTAAACATTTAAGGATCAAAATCAATAATTCTAAAGGTAGGGGGGGGGGACACGAACGTTTCGCCAAGGTTTACTACTATATATCAACTTTCTACTAATATTATATATATCTAACATATCAAACAAATAACATGCATGTACAGGTATTAAGTATTATCGCACTTACGAGGATGTACTAAGGAAAACGACATGTTATAAATTTATTTAAAAACAGTTACACTAAGTACTCATCGGGAGCGGACGGACTGGTAATTCCTACCCTCCCATTAGATGTTTCTGTAGGACAACCCCCCAAAGCACTGATTCTGTCTGCCAGTCTCCTCTTGCTTCAGCAGCTTAATCAGGACTATTCCAGGACAAACCGGCTAAATAAAAAACTGTACGTGCTGTAGCTCCCGCAACAAAACATATTGGGAGGTAGGAATAATCAATCCTACCTCCTGAGTATCTTTCCCCATTTTAAACATTAATTTTTTAATAGTATATAGATATCCTTTAAGTATTCTCATGTCCTTTTTTTGCATTTTGCATTGTAATCTCTACCGTAATCATCAAAGAATAATCAAGTGGTGGTTGGGAATTTTTAGTTGGAAAGGGGAGCTTGCTTAGGCCCAAAAGCTCTAGAATGGGGCCCTAGTCTACCTGGCGAACCAAGACTTGATTGATAACCTAAAGTATCGCCTTCCGGTCCAATGGTTTTTTCTGATCTGATTTTTAATCGCCAAAATGATTCAAAATCTGAAGATTTCACCTGATCCAGTTTTTTTTAAAACGGTCATGAACGTGGAACGATCTCTCGAAAAAATCCTTGATATTCCGATCAATGTGAATTGAATTGAAATCTGAATTGATCAGAATATTGATTCCCTGTATGGGTGCCTTAACTTTTTATAATAACTCCAACACACCTACAAAATCTGTTGGTCTAGAACCATCTTAAATCTGCTTTGTCTTGGTTTTGAACCAATCCATTACTGTGTGTGTTCAGGAGACATTTAAAAATAGTGAGATTAAATTAGTGAAGCCAGTTTTGCTTACAAGAAGGTGTCTGCTTAGAATTTCTAGTTTGGTAATCCTGAGTAGCCTTCAGCTCTGGACTCTCAGTTTACTTTTGTTCATTATAAGTTATGTTAAATAATATGGGGCTGAATGCATTAAACATTGCGAATTAATCGTACAAACTATCAAATTTTTCTAAACTGTAGAAAGTCTTTTTTATCACTTTTATTGGGCATTAGCTCCCCTAACTGCGTGCCGTTGGGGGGCCCTTGTTGCCCAAACCGTGTATGAGCCCTTAATCTAGATATCTGACATGCAAATTCACGTTTAAAGAAAACAAGACCAATCTTCCATGTGCAGCTACACAAGCGCAGACAGACATATGCAGATGACGGTTATCTATTTTCCCTTTTAACATCTTCTTTCTCTGTTTAACATTTATTACAGTACGTATCTATAAAGGGTCTCGGTCATCTATATATCTTAGGGACCTATAAATTAGTTACCTTTTAGTCTTCTTGTTCTGGCAAGGATTTGGCCAGTAGGAGCCACTGTGTAAAAGTATAAACGGCTCACCCTGTGGCCAATCCTCTTTCTCTGACTTTCTATCTGTAGTTTCCCAAGGAGAGGGTAGTGCCTGCGACCTTGATAACAGGTAGCCTGGGTAATGGTGAGATTAGATTCTGTTATAGATCACGTCCCGGAGTGATATAGGAGTAGGGTTGCTAGTGTCAGGCCTGAACTCCAACAATGAGATTTAGCAGGACTAGAGTCCTAAATATAACCACCCATTCCATAGGGTAGTATTGCCCAGACCAGGGGTAGAGATTCCACTACAGTGACCTGAGAGCTGGGGGTGGCACTAACAAGCTGATGGCATTGATGCTGTACTTATCCCTTTGGTTGGTATTTATGTGATGACGTGCCATGCTATGTCAACGCTATTGTGCTAATATGCAATACTTAGTAATAATGTTCTGTTTATAAAAAGATACTGTTTTAAGTTCAATAACCACTGTGCCCATTTATTACCTTCTCACCTGGAGTGGTAGTTCAGCCAACACCCTGCCTCCAACATATGCTAGGACCCACTCTGATACATCAGTGTCTTTGCATAGAATAGCGCAATAAGTACCCCCAGTTACTATCTAATTACCTGCCATCGCATCAATTATTCCTACGTATTTATCTTTCCTATCTCTGGAAACGGACGACCAATGACGCTTTGCCAACAATCGTACATGTGTCGGCAGCTTCAGTGTCATTTGTGATCCTTTCGGATAAGATCCAGAATTGTGGCAACATTGGCCTGCGCCAATGAGGACTGGTCAGCGACCCAGCCGTTGCACCTCTTTGGCTGCGCTGACCCCCAGAATCTTTCAGTCTATCTACTCTAACTATCAATCATCCATCATTTTTATTATCAACCATATATATAACATCTGTCTAATTATCAGTCATCTATCATGTCTCTCTGTCCTCTTCTAATCTCTCGCTCGGCTCTCTGCTATCTATGTACACTATCTATCTGTGTATCCTATTTCTATTTATCTTGTCAGTCTGTCATTTCTCTGTTTTGTCTTCTATCTATCTGTTATTTTTTTCTCTCCATATCTGGTTCTTCTATACCAACTTCTTTTAGTTGGGCACAAGGGGGGGAAATTTCCTGTATGAGTTTCCAGAGGAACAGTTGGGATCACACTACTAATACCCTTGGAGTTGGGATACGCTGGTCTCCAGCCTTGCGAGGTTTGTGGCAGCGAATGCGAAAAATTCTAGAGGAAATTCGGTTTTTCTTCTCATTCTTTAACTCTTTGAAAAGTTCACAATAGTTCCCGCGCTGGTGGTCGGAAGTAAATGTCTACCAGTATGTGGATGTCCCTACAGTGATAGGAGCTGCAGCTACCATCCCCCCCTCTCCCCCCTCCATTCCCAGCCAGACAACGATGGTTAATACAGACCTGTACCAATGTTCTGATATAGGTGCAGATACTTTTTTCAGTTTAAGGATCTTGGTAGATACAGGATTTACTGAGACTACAGATGTGGGTGTTTCCGGGAGGATGAGGAGCAGGGAGCATAAAGGAACATTTTAATTGTTCCAATGATCAGCCTGACTACACTCAGACACAGGGATGGGCCCTGACTGGCAACCCTATGACCTTCTCCCTGACAGCCAACTGGGAACTGTAACTCTGGTAAAATCAAAAACCATCAGATGACCAAACTTTTACCCTGTCGTGTCTCCCCATCAAAGGGATATTGCATTAACAGCATCTGGGGCTGGTTATGACTTCATCTTCAACCCTCCCCCATAGTCTATCAGAGGAGGTTGTGAGGGTTGGATGGACAAAGACTGGGGTTGGGGGGGACTGGGACAAGTCATCAAGTTGCAGAAGAAAGTTAAGCGTTTGTGCAACATTTAAGTATGGATATTACTACATATAGGGCTACTGGGGAGTAGTTGGGGTTATCGGTAGTGTTAGTGTACAGGTGGAGTGGTAAGAGGGTTCTGGGGAGTTAGGGGTATAGGGGAAGTGTGGGTACAGGGGAGTGGTAGGGTACAAGGAAGTGGTAGGTACTGGGGAGTGGTAGGGGTACTGGGGATGTGTATGGGTACTGTGGAGTGGAAGGGGACAGGGGAGTGGGTAGGGGATGTTACTGTTGAAGTGGTAGGGTACATTGGAAGTGGTAGGGGTACAGGGAGGAGTGGTTAGGGGTCAGTGGGAGATGTAGGGTTTGGGAAGTGGTAGTTTGTAGCTGGGGGATACTGAGGGGTAGCGGGGAGTGGTAGGGTCAGTGGTAGTGTAGGGGTAACTGGGTGGGAGTGGTAGGGTACAGGCGTAGTGGGTAGGTACAGTGGGAGTGTAGGTAGACTGGGGAGTGGTAGGGTTACAGGGGAGTACTAGGGGTACAGGAGAGTGTATGGGTACTAGGGATGGTAGGGGTACAGGGTAGTGGGGTAGGGGTCAGGGGGAGTGGTAGGGTCATCCCCACCAATGGGTACCCCTAACACGCTGGAAGACCGACCAGAACCATCTAGATCTCTGGGTGATATATGTCCACACTTAGAACATTACCTGAAAGGGAGGCGAGCCCCTATTGGCTCCTGGTCAATCAGGGAGCGAGTAATGTTAATCGCTATATTAGACACAGTGCTAGATGTCACCACTCCCAGCATTTTGTAGTGTTTCAGAACATTGAGGGGACTGAGCTGATCCCGTTAGTCTCCTGTATATAAAACCTCCCACATGGCCAACTCTCCTGTCTGTTCTCTGGTCCTGGTCTCAGTATTGGAGGGGCTGCTGCACGGAGCTCTTTCTGTTCTGGTCGTTACAAAGGGAACCGACAGATTCGCAACATAAAGCAAATCATCCTACAGGAGGATCTTCGGGGGGAACCCCATATCAGCTCCTCTGGAACCCGCCTATGTGACTCGCAGGACAATAGGTATTGTCCTTGGCATTGCCATGCGTTCCGGCACTCTCACCAGCAGTCCGCGGTCTATCCCACTCTCCACCCAGTGGTGTGACAAGCCTCCTCTCCTCCGCCAGTTGAGGAGCAGCCCTCCCCCCCACCAGGGCCAGGGACCCAGGTGGACTTCACCCTGGCCGATGCATCCCGCGAGTTTCAAGCCAAACAGGACCAACGAGACAAGCCGAGATCGGAGCGGAACGCCGGTTTCCAGTTTTCCTCGCAAGTGCGATTCTGGAGCAGCAAAACAAGATCCTGGTGGCTGAGTTGGAGCAGCTGAAATGGGGAAGGGGACCAGGGTAGGGGACCTCTAGAAGGAGATGAGGGACCTCCGCAGGCAGGTAGACATGTTGACCAACGACCAAGACCCGAGTGGCAGTGGACAGGACACCTCTCAGATGACCTCCACGCCTGAGAGACCAGTAAGAAACCCAACAAACCTCAATCATTTCTGCACTTGCCCATGCCTGCTACACATTGTGATGTCCAACTAACAATGTCTGCACCACTGTGAGTGGGATCATTTACTGGGTCGGTGTGTATTGGACCAATCAGACCCAACACCATTTTTGCTGTGTACTGGGACATGCGCCTAATCCCTGGTTTAGAGACAGGGGGTAGGCTAGTAACACTTATAAAACACAGTAATTTTCACCATTTTTTTTTACAGAGCCCATCACATCTCAGTGATTTGGTAATTATGGTTATGTCATCCCCCCCTTCATTCACACAGACATTGGTGACTTTCCAAATGGTGGTGGAGTGTTTGTTCCTTTAAATGATTGGAAGATATCAGTTGTTTGTAGTCAGGCTGCCAGGAACAATACTATCTGACACTGACTAGAACTTGTGGTTTAGTAGATTTCTGTGCAACAGAAAGGTGAAAACATTCGCCAATGAGAGGAGAGGGAATGTGATGGGGTTTCCAGAGAGGGCAAAGACTTTGATACAATCATCAGAAGAAACTTTCTAGTTCCCCTGTGCCTGGTAGCTGGCGCCTGTAATGGTGTGGCGGGGTCATTGTGTTGGGTGGACCCCATTTTGGATTTCCTTTGAATGAAAGATGAGATGTTCACTATAATTAGTTTTACATTTTCTGATATTTAACTATAGTTTACTACATATTTAATAGATCACACAGTAACCCTGTTACTAATGCATGTAATTAAATTATCAACTTTATTCAACTTTAAGAGAGTTTTGTTATTGCGAAGAAGATCCACATAACAAGTCCATGTTTTTATGGTGACCATTTAGAGGTAACACTGTATCCCTATTCGGTTATTGGAAAGGCACATTGTGGAAATGAATCATAACATTTTAATCTAGAAAAATTGGCTTTTTTATTTCATTGTGTCAATTGTGCTAATTTTACCCCCACCATGATGTTAGCTTTCAAATTTTTAATACGATCTGGTTGGTTGGGCAAATTAGCACCATTGTTATGAGGAAAACTTATATTGAATCTCACTTGTGTTTAGACACATCGTATTGTATTTGATCGCGTAACCTCATGTGGACTCACAGGATAATCCACTGTCAGGGAGGCTGTCACTAATCTATTGGTGTGAATTATAGTATATTCTAGCTTCTCTCTGTTCAGTCTTCTATAAAATCTTTTAGAACAATTGTCTGTTATGCTAAACTGTGAAGGAATTTCTTTTTGCAGGTTGCAAGATGAAATGATCCAGAGGAGGAGCAAGGCCATCTACAGTCATTCAGACCGGTTATTGACTTGCAGACAAAGTCCTCCCCGCCACGTACTATCAGGGACCACACTTCATGTTATTTAATTCAAATCTAGCTGTACTATGTATTTATGGATCATAATAATCAAAAATGAAATTTTCCCATATCGGGAGTCTAACCCGAGCCTGCCTGGGTGTTAAACCAGGAATCCTAGACCATACAGGCTAGGCCATATGGGACTTATAGCTTCTAAAATGTGTCACACTGCTGTCTTCTGATTGGCTAGGAACAATTAAAGGAAAACTATCATGTGTATAAAGTATATTTTAACATTTAAAGGGCATGTCCACCCTTATAAAAAAAAAATTGCCTTATAATAGTATGCCTTCCCCCAGCCCCAACCGCTATAAAATAATTTTAAGAAAGTGCCAAGATCTTTACTTACCTTCCCTCTCTCCTCCGACGCCTGGCCCGGCCTTCTGCTTGCAAGACACTGCAAGCAGGGGGCAGGACCGGCAGCCGCTTCCGTGATTGGCTGAGAGGCAGCCAATCACAGATGCGGCTGCTGGCTTCTCAGAATGCCGGAGGAGAGAGGGAAGGTAAGTAGAGTTCTGGGGACTTTCTTAAAATTATTTTTTAGCGGTTGGGGGAAGAAATACTAATACATGGGCAAGGGGTTTTATGGTAGGGGGAGGGATCGCAAAACGGGAGGGAGGAGGAGAAGGGCTGCAGTACGCATGCCAAACTTCTCCCGGAGGCCAGATAGGAGGCAGAGTCTTATATGGACTCTGCTATCCTCCTGGTGGGCAGTTTTTGGGACTTTGGGGGGGGGACGACTACAGGAGAACCATATGGAGCTGGGATGTGAGGTAAGGATTTTATTACACTACATGGTGGGGCCAGTAGTGGGGGGATTATAGTTTTGGGGGTAGACATGCCCTTTAAACTGAAAAGTACTTGGAACAGGGATATACAGTATGAATGGTAATTCCTAACTCCCAATTTTGTTTCTGTCAGCACTAGCCCAAAGAAAACTGATTCTGCCAGTCTTCCTCCTGGCTTCAGCACTATCTTTAATACAGGAAAAGTCCAGGACTAACCTGGCACGTGCTGTAGCTCCTTAACCAAACCATATTGTGAGATAGTAATAATCAATCCAACCTCCCTGCCCCAGGTACTTTACATTTATAAACAGTTAATATTTAGAATAAGAGTATCTTCCTATTTTTCCTATGACAGATATAGCCTCCAAAGATCTTGGCCATTGACATGTTCCCCAGATCCCCGATTCATTTACAGAAAGTTACCATTACTATTTAATTTTAGGCACAACATTCAGATTTTTAAACTCTCATTGACTTATTGGATTATTTTTACACTTTTAAATACATAATGATACCAACACAGACACAGGTAAACACACATTTCAAGGGTAGCCACACCTCTCTTGTCATGCTGATCCAATTGAATATGGCAGACATGCATTGAGTGAATTTTTGTTTAAAATGGGAACCACGCCTCCTTTAACATGATGAACCAATAGTATGTCAGACAAGCACTAAATCTGTTTTTTTTTTCAAGGTTAATCCCCCTCTCTCGATAGGCAGAACCAACAGTATCTGTCATACTTTAAGGGTTAGTCCATACTATCTCATTTAAATGGGCGATCTGACAGCGCCTTAAAAAGCGCACACTAAGTATGCTGCAATCCACCGTTTTCTTGTGCATTTGCATGCACTCCGATAACGCAACATTGGGGAATCGCAGCGCAATATCACATATGCTAATGCAATTGCGCGTTAACGCAAGCGATTGCATGCGTGTTCCAGGGCGTTGTAGTGTGGCCTCACCCTAAGAGTCCTACAACTTTGACCATAGGTCATGTAAGCTGGCTATTTAAAGTGGGGGGGTGGAGATGGTGGATAGAATCCTAGCAGTTCTCACTTGGCATCCTAGTGCATTAGACTGGAAACTGCATACCGTGCCAGCATACTTGTTGGAAAGTTATCTTTTCTGCATACAATTCAAACTTGGGTTACTAAATTTCACTACCAAGTGAGTATTCCTTATTGATTTTACTTTGGAGAAATACACATTTACATTAGAGGACAATTATACTTACCATTTCCCCGATCTACTCCTGCAAAGTACCCAGGGTGAGGAACTAAAACGCCAAGTCCTAACCTCTGGGTACTTTACACAAGTCCTGCACTACTTACTTGTAATCTCCCTCGTCGCTCCATTCGGATCCTCCCCACTGGCACTGTCAGTGACAGTCCGAGAGGCAGCGTCTTCCCATTGGCTGCTTCACGACCTGTCACTCAAAGTGACTATCTCTAGTTTACAATCTTAGTTACTATCTTAGTACTATCTCTAGTTTACTATCTCTCTTTGTCTATTTAGAAAATATCTCTCTTTGTCTAGCTCTCTGTCTGTTTCACAATCACACTCTCAGTCTCTATTTTTCCATCAGTATTTTTTTCTCTCTTTATACCTTTCCTTGTGTTAGGCTATGTTCACACCATTGGGTTTTTGTATGTGTTCACAATGCAAACTACTGCATGCATTGTGTTGGAAACTTCATCCCAGGTCATCGATGGCACCGCTCACACCTATAAGCATAGCGCGTGGTTTGTTTTTACCGCCTGAAAATGCATGAAAACGTTCCTTTGCGTAAACAATCACTATCTCTCTGTGTCTGTTTATCTCTCCCTCTATCTCTATTTGTCTGTCTGTCTAGTTATCTCTCTCTGACTAGATCTCTCGCTCTGTGTCTGTCTAAATATATCTCCCAGGAACGTTTCCTGCTTAAAATATTGCAATTGGTGGGTGTGGTGACTGGAGCACTGAGTTGACTCTGACTGGTGAACTGGAGGGCTGACATATATCTGCTACATGGATGTTGGAAAATATATGTGCCAAACAGAGAATTTAAGTGGCCTTAACAGAAAATAGAAGCGTTCACACATATTGTTACATACAAGTTGGCCACAGCGAGTGAGCTCCTGATGCGAAGACCAGGAAATTTTAAGGATAGGAATAATCAACCCTACCTTCCTGCCCCCGGTACTTACCATTTTTAAAAAGTAAACTTTTACAATATAGTTATCCTTTAAGCATTATTAAAGACAGACACCCTCTTGAAACATGGGTTAAAGACACAACCCTCTTGAAAATGTCAGTTGCTGATGCGTTAACAAGCAATCATTCGGTTCTTGTTTAGTTCTGCAGTTTGACCACTTCTACCCTTACTTAACCACTACCAAATAAGTACAGAAACATGATGACTGTGACGTTTGGGGTCAAGGAAAACGTAACAACATTTATAACAGACTTCCTGAAACCAAAGTATGGGCACAGGACATACCTTAACAAACATAGCAACACAAAAGTTTTAATTAATTGATTATTGTATTACCTAGCATGCACTAAATGGCATTACAAAGAGAGCAGCAACAACTATGGAAGGTAAGGACTCAACAATAAGTACAATTTCAGCTACATTTTACTCACCAAAGTACCGCTTTAAATACCATTGTTGCCTACACTTTATAGTATATAGTTATAGTCAAGCAAGAGATCTGAAACATCTGTTTTTCAGCATTTTACAGTAAATGGCATAAAATGTGCAGAGGACTTTGGAGCAGAGAAGAGAAGTGAATCCAAAACATCACTCCAAAGTCAAACTAAACACATTTATAACATGGAAATCATCTAATAGAACAAGTAAAGAATGAGTTCATGATTAGTCTGTGGATACAAATAATCCCATGTTTCAATCTTAATAGAGACCAGTTTATGAGATCTGTGTATTTACTGTCACATCAGGACTGGACACAGATTCAATAAACTAAGATCCTAAACAGTATGTACAGCACCAAAGGGAGAAGAAAAAAAGTAGAAAAGTTCTATCACAAAGGGAGGATGAGAATTAGCATTATATGGAAACAGCTTGTTAGTAAAAAAACAAAAGTCCAATATAACTCCCGGGCACACTGTTGTATGTGAAATCAAATTACGCTTTATTCAACGTTTCGACGTCTCGCAGGACGTCTTCATCAGGACAACAACAAAGTGCAACTGAGTGAACATTCACTTAAATACAATATCACGTGATCCACCACACCCTCTCCTCATCATGTGATATCATGCTCAGGGGACACAGCCGAACTTACCTTACCTGGCGCTCCACTCGCAGGTCCTTCTGATCTGACAGCCGCACTGTCCTGCTCTCCCGATCGCGTGCCTATCTTTTGTGTTGGCGCGCATGCGCCCAAAGATAGGCGCGTGGTCGGGAGATAGGGGCAATGCAGCTGTCAGATCAGAAGGAGCGAGTGGAGCGCCAGGTAAGGTAAGTTCGGCTGTGTCCCCTGAGCAAACTGTTATTCACAGGGAGGTGAGAATAAGCGTTCTCACCTCCCTGTGAGTAATAGAAACGATTGGCAAACACATGTTTTTTTGGTTTACAGATCCTTTAAAGTACACAAAATCTGTTTCTATTATTCACAGGAGGGTGAGAACACTTATTCTCACCTCCCTGTGAATAATAGAATGCCCAGGGGACACTGGAACTTACCTTACTGACACTCCACTCACAGCTGCTTCTGAGTTGACAGCCGTAATGTCCCGAACAATCTCCTATCTTTGGCGCATGCGCGGCTGTAAGCTCAGAAGCAGCTGCGAGTTGAGCGTTCTCACCTCCCTGTGAATAATAGAAGCAGATTTTATGTACTTAAAAACACTGATTTAGTGTTCCCTTTAAAAACTACAACTCCCAGCATTCCTCTATAAGGACTCTGTAGTTGGGTGTTGTGGTTTTTAAACATCTGGAGATCTAGTGGTTGCCTATCCCTACACTAAGCTAACAGATGTGGTAAGTTCCAGAAACACTAACAGGGAGATTCAATAAAAGTTCTTATTGTTAAAAATGGTGCTAATTTTTGCTTCAACCAATCAGATATTATTTAACATTTGAAAGCTAACAGCTAACATCTGATTGGTTGGGGCAAAATTAGCACCATTTTTAACAATAAGAACTTTTTGATTAAATATCCCTGTAAAATGAGAAACACTACGATAGCAGATGTGGTGAGATCCTATCAGAATGGGAATAAGATGATTAACAGAGGAAGTAAAAGGGAGAATGGCCAACATTCCTCCATTGGCATTGACTGAAGTTATTTCAGTCTCTTAGGAAGGGTACGGTAAAATTAAGACTGGGGAACACCCATTGACCATATTCATTTGCATTACCTGTCACCTCTGTAACCACAATACACCATAAAGCCTTAAATAAGCCTAGTATGTCTTAATTAATGTTGTTATGTCAGGGCAGACATTGGCCAATATTTAGATCCAATTAAACAGTCAACGATAAATATTTTGGCGCAACCTCAGATATTTCTGGCTGATCAACCCGAAATATCAAACCATGTGTACGCAGCCTAAGACCAAATGACATTTTCAAAGGTCTGATTAACTTACCTCAATAGACTTTGGCCATAATGGTGTAGTGGGGAAGTTAAACTTGTAGACTTCATTAGCAGTAGTATTTACATCAACTGCAGCCACAACTTCACCGGGTATTCCACTCTCTGTAGGAAAACAAAACAAAAAATTTCATTACACATTCAGCACAGTGTCTTCCTATAGAGGCCTTCTACCAGGAAAACACACTAATAGTATTAGTAACATTTATAACAATATCATTCAAAGACATTCTTAATAACCAAAACAAACTTAAAAAAAGAAAGTTATTATTGATACAATTTTGTCCTGAATGGTACCAACAACAAGAAAGTTTAAGGCTGTGTATACACAGTCCAATATTTCTGGCTAATTTCTGGATGTTGGTAGTCATCCAAATCTGCCAAAAATTTGATCAGACAGGTCAAAAAGTCAACTTCTGTACTATAGCGAACTATTGTGCTCAACCCAGTCGAAATATCATACCATGTGTGCTCAGCCTTAAACTGCAGAAAACAGCAAGTGTAAGGTTACAGTATGTATGGTTAAAATATTAAGTTAATAGCAATTGTAACATAGCTTATATAGCACCCAGGGGTGCTCAATTTCAGCATTGCCTCGCTATGCACCTTAAACCGCCCTTTTCTGGGAAGGCACCATTCTCCATAACTAGAATTTTTAACTAAGGACACTAAAGATAGCTATACAGGGGCCGGTGGTTTTCCGATCAGATTTTCAATCAAGTTAAAAAGAGACGTGGCTGCCGGCAATGCAGAATGCCGGGGGGAACGAAGGCCTATAAGCAGAGTTTTGATTCTTATTTTAACAAACAGACTTGGTGTTTGGGGGTGGGCTAGGGTGCCCTACACTACAGAAAAGGGATTTATAGGTAGGGGACCAGGAAGCAAAGCTAGATCCTGAGGGAGGGAGGGCTTCCCTGATCATGTCACTGTCTTTACTGAGGTCAAGGAAGCAGCAGGGACCGAATGACTCATAGACAGCTCCTACTCTTCACTTTTTGAAACTTTGAACAGACACTGCAGGAGAACCATTTGGAGCAGAGATGTAAGGTAAGGATTTTTTTTAACTCTACACAGTGGGGCCAGTAGTGGGTTAAATGTTACTTTAACCCACTACTGTTGTCGTTATCATGGCCAATTCAATCAAATTATTTTAATCAATTGGAATATCGATGCTGTTTATAAGTGTTCGCTATGACATCACCCTGCTCTTTCTTGGTATTGATATGACCGCACACTATTGTGTTAATCAGTTGACTTATCCTGAATAGGCATTAGAATTACTTTGACTCTAGTTACTAAGGATTAACATAATTCTGCTTACTTTTTATGGATGTATGTTATGGTATTTAATACATAGTCAAGATAACATGTTATATATTTTAAATGTTTTTAACTTTGACTTTTTAATAAAGGACGGTTTTACTTTTAGTGGTAATTGTTGCAATCATCGCATTTTACCTTTCCTTTATTAAGTGTTTTGCACACGAGAACCTTCCCTATAGTTATAGGTTTTTGATTTATACATCAGTGCCCTGATTGCATTTATTTTCTCACAGATTCAGGATCAGTGATAATCAAGATTCAATTCATTAAAGGCTCACAGAGCTTTATATTTGAATAGCATTTATCTATACTTTAGAAGCAATGCTAGTGAGCTTCACGGATCAGAATATCGCCAAGGTGTGGGGGCGAACAAAATACTGCCGGTGGCATCACTGTCAGTCTTTCCCGATGAAACTTTTCTATTGGCCGGCATTGCTCACCTTTATTTAAAGTACTTTTAAAAAATATGGAACCCCCCCCCCCCCCCCAAATTTACCCCACTGTTTACCCCATTTCGGCGAGTGCTTTTGTGCAAGGTTAGGAAAAAGGGCAAGACTGGTAGCCGCATCAGCGATTGGCTTAGTCTCAGCCAATCACAGACGTGACTGCAGGTCTGGCCCCTTTTGCTTACCCATGCAAAAGAGGAGTAGAAGAGGTCGGGACTAGGGCTGGTAAGCACCTGTAGAAGTCAATTTTTTTGGGGGGGTGGGGATGGAGATTGCCTTTATGGAAAGTGAACTATCGATGAAAATCCTTTTCAGAGTAGTTTGATTGTACCTGTGCCTTTAAAACTAAATTACATATGTAAAAATAAAAGGAACAGAACACCTGGACAGGTAAGATAATAGTGACACCTAGTGTAGGACTGTAGGTTTAATTCTGTTTATTGCTTTTCAGTATTTAAAATCACCTATTATAACTACAACTACACTGTAAAAATTAACTTTTAAAAAATGAAAATTACCAGGGGCATTGATTACTCCTACTTCCCAATATTGTTTTGTTGAGAAGCTACAGCACATCATGGGCTTCCATACTCACCTCAGCGTGGATTCTCTTTTTCAGCCCTTTGAAAGTACCCAGGGTGAGGACATAAACCACTAGGTTCTCACTCCTGGGTTTAGCTTGTAATTCCAGCACCCCTATTAAAGTTGCGATCACCAGCGTGCTGTTCTTTTCTTCCTACCGAAGAAGAAACCCTGTTCAAGAAGTGTGTCTTTCTGTTGGTATTGCCCCACGCAAAGAGGGGGATGTGGGGAAAAGCGAGCTGGCAATTGTAACTTTAAATCTGTTAGTGCCCAGGGATGAGGACCTACCGGTTTAGGCCTTCACCCTGGGTACTTTCAAATAGAAGGGGGGTCTATTGGAACTATTGTTGTCCTTTAAAATAGTGCTGAAGTACTGAGGAAGCCTGGCAGAAGTTTTCTTCATGCTAGCTATACACAAGGCCAACATTCAGCTAATTCCATCAGGATTGTGTATGGCACAAAAGCGAAAGATCCTGTTGCTGACAGACAGACAATTTACATTATATCGTTATTGGTTCCCTAAACCAATGATAACATTACACCGTGTGTGGCTGCACAAATGATAAAGTCCTATACAGAATATAGGGAATTTTTGAATTGCAAAAAATTTACAATCAGCTTCCAATGGAATCTGTTGAATATTTACGACAGAGTCCGTGTCCTGTAAAACAAGGAAGCTTGATCTGAGCCGTAATTGAGTAGTTATCGTTGTTGTCACATGGGGAAAACATACTTTTCAACCAGATCATTTCTCTGATCAGAAAGAATGTGATTAACTCTTATCATAAGACTTTCCTTACAATAACAGCACTTTGCCTAACGGTGGCAGTTCTGTGTAAGTCTAAATACCAACAACTCCCATTAACCCGCAAAGCTTCAACAGGTTATCATCCATTTATGTAGAATACATACAAGTCCCCAGAGTGCACTTTTGTTTATTGAATAATTCATATGGTATTATATTGGCAAAGAATTCTTTTATGTTTGTGAATGCAATAAATTAGATAGGATGTGAGCCTCCTCATTGACTGGTAGCCAATCGACTTCCTTCTAGTCTGGAATGCAATTCAGCCCCACCATATCATTTATATTACAATGTATGCAGTGTGATACTGACACCTGAGGACTCTTTCAGAGTTTCTCTATTTAGTCCAAGGTGATTGTTCTGCTCAGGCAAAAATCTGGGCATTAAGGCTGAGGGCACACTTCAACTCACCATAACGTTGTGCGTTTCATGCGCGTTACCATGCATTTGGGCTGTGATCCTGCGAATATTCCGTTATCGTAGTGCATGCGAGTCACTAAAAAAGGGTAATCGCGTGCACTCTTGGAACAGATCGCATCGCACACAGTGTGGCCACCCTGATCACAAAAGCAATAGTGTGTGAGAAATGTGCTGGTGTGGCCTAGCACATGTCTGAGAGGTGTTTATTACGTTTCTTAATTGTCCACCTCATGTTTAAATCCCTAAAGAACCACAACACCGAACTATTAGTTCTCACCACTACCACCGATACAAGCGAACGTTTTAACATTAAATTAGTGGCTAAACTGCTTGTATAATGAGCCATCAGTCTTAATCAGGCTAATGATAATAAGCAAATGGACACACTAAAGCTGGCCATGGACATGTGACTTCCATCAGAATTTCTCTGAAATATGTGACGACAGCCACGTAAATTCACCTGACCAATCTCCCATGTTCTTTATGGGGAAGGTTGGCCAGTTGAACATAAACACTCCGCATTGGCTACCTCTTAAGCAAGTTAGTGCAGTCTAGAGGAAATTTTCCATCCAGTCTGATCTTTTACTGTATCATGGAGGAATGTTTTTTCTTAAAATCCGATGCTATTTTTCATAAATTTTTATGTGTATAATGTATGTGCTATGGGCACCTTAAGTCTGGCAAGACTTCTGCACAGCTGAGATTAAACATATACTGATAATCGATTAAGCCAAAGAATAATTTATATATGTATTACCTATTATTGATAAATTAGATTTGCCCTAAGCTAGTCATACATGGGCCGATGGTTTATCGATCAGATTTTTGATCAGCCAAACTGATAAAAAATCCGATAGGAAGAACCGATTGATATTTCCTACCTTGCGCTGTTGATCTTCCATAGATTACAGCATGAACTCTGCAGAAGATCTTTGCATGATCTTCGTTTTTTCAATAATTTCATTGATCAGTCTATTGAGAAAACAGGAAACAGTCATCGATATTGGGTCCAATTCAATCAAATTTGATGCAGTGTATAGGGAGGGGGCTTTAAAACCTCTGTATTCTCTTTTTGCTCTATATGATTGCAGCTTGTAGCTCCTACTGTAGCCCATGTAAAACAGTGAAACACATGTGGTCTTCATGTTCCTGAGGTTTAAGCAGTGTCACAGATATAATAAAAATAATTAGTTTCTATGTAATGAAAGCAGATGGCAGTAATATGTTTTACAGGGCTAGAACTACTCTAGGTCTTTAGTACGGCTACGATATTGAGCAGTGTCATTCCCTGCTCTGAGTTTTATGTGCAGAAGATCCCTTTTATCTCTTAGTATAACAAGTTCTCTAAAAGATTTCCATGCATTGCTGATGGGGTTGGGGGAAGACTGTTTACTCCTACTGATTGAATCAGGATGCTGGACAATTCATTTCACAATCAATACCTTTATATCGTACCAATGTTCACAGCTATACCTGTTGTAAAAACCTTCTACATAGCACAGGAACATAGTGGAAGCTGATGTTAGCAATGTGCCTGTAGTAAGTATTAGAAGAGTCATGGCCCAATGATTCTAATAAAAAGTGAATGCATTAAGATCAAAGAAAATATTATTTTATGTGTGGAACAGTTTGTACCATGTTCATTCTAATAATACACTAGAATCACTGAGGGATTGTTTTACTCAAACAAGAATAATAAAGGGCATTTTTGGCCATTTGTCAGAGGAAACATATGGCAGTGTACCAGACTGTAACACTGGGATAGAAGGGAATAACATTGGGAGAGAAGAGAATAATATTAGAAGAGAATAACACTGGGATAGAAGAGAATACAACTGGGAGAGAAGGGAATATTATTGGGGTATAAAAAGAGAATAACACCAGGAGAAATGGGAATTACACCAGGAGAGAAGGAAATAATGCTGGGAGAGAAGTTAATAAAATTTGGACAGAATATTACTGGGAGAGAAGGGAATAACACTGGGAGAGAAGGAAATAACACTGGGGAGAATAACACTGGGATAGAAGTGAATAAAATTGGGACAGAATATTACTGGGAGAAAAGGGAATAACACCAGGAGAAAAAGGAATAACACCGGGAGAGAAGGGAATAACACTGGGAGAGAAGGAAATAACACTGGGAGAGAATAACACTGGAGAGAATAACACTGGGAGAGAAGTGAATAAATTGGGACAGAATATTACTGGAGAAAAGGGAATAACACTGGGAGAGAAAGGAATAACACCGGGAGAGAAGGGAATAACACCGGGAGAGAAGGGAATAACACCGGGGGAGAAGGGAATAACACCGGGAGAAAAAGGAATAACACCGGGAGAGAAGGGAATAACACTGGGAGAGAAGGAATAACACTGGGGAAATAACACTGGGCGAGAATAAGTCTGGGAGAGAATACCACTGGGAGAGAAGTGAATAAATTGGACAGAATTTACTGGGAGAAAGGGAATACACCGGGAGAAAAAGGAAACACGGGAGGAAAGGATAACACTGGAGAGAAAGGATAACACTGGATAGTAAGGAATAACACCGGGGGAGAAGGGAATAACCCGGGGGAGAAGGGAATAACACCGGGAGAAAAAGGAATAACCCGGAGAGAAGGGATAACACTGAAGAAGAAATAACACTGGGAGAGAATAAGTCTGGGGGAGAATAACACTGGGAGAGAAGTGAATAAAATTGGGACAGAATATTACTGGGAGAAAAGGGATTAACACCAGGAGAGAAGGGAATAACACCAGGAGAGAAGGGAATAACACCGGGGGAGAGGGAATAACACCGGGGAAAGGGAAACACCGGGGAGAAGGGATAACACCGGGAGAGAAGGGATAACACCGGGGGAGAAGGGAATAACACCGGGGGAGAAGGGAATAACACCGGGGAGAAGGGAATAACACCGGGGGAGAAGGGAATAACACCGGGGGAGAAGGGAATAACACCGGGGGAGAAGGGAATAACATTGTGAGAGAATAATACTGGGAGAGAAGAGAATTATACTGGAAGAGAAGGAAATAACACAGGAGAAAAAGGAATAAAATTGTGACAGAATATTACTGGGAGAGTATAATACCGGGAAGAGGGATAACATTGGGATAGAAGGGAATACACAAAGGAGATATTGCCCCCCATTTGCCCACGTCATTCCGGGAAGGGTCAACTGGAATTGGATTTACCTTTACAATTTCTGCTATGCCTGCAACAACTCGTCTAGACAGTGTCACATGACAGAGGCATGTGGTTAAAGAGCATGTCCACCGAATTTTTTT
Organism: Hymenochirus boettgeri; assembly: GCA_019447015.1. Taxonomy (NCBI): domain Eukaryota; kingdom Metazoa; phylum Chordata; class Amphibia; order Anura; family Pipidae; genus Hymenochirus; species Hymenochirus boettgeri. The sequence continues at coordinate 47,112,534 of CM033474.1, read as the reverse complement.
TTTTTATATGGTATTCCCCATTGGCTCCCGCCCCAACCGCATAATTTATTTTTTAAAAAGCCCCCCAAACTCTACTTACCTCCCCTCTTTCCTCCGCCGCGCTCCCGGCCCTCTGCTTGCTAGAAAATCAAGCAGAGGGGCGGGCCCGGCAGCCGCGTCTGTGATGGCTGAGCGGCAGCCAATCACGGACGCGGCTGCCGGCACTCACTTCGCCGGAGAAAGAGGAGAGGTAAGTAAAGTTTGGGGAGCTTCTAAAGGTACAAAATTGGCGGTTGGGGCTGGGAGCCCTTGGGGAATACATATATACAGCATTTTACGCTAGGGGGAGGGAATCGAGAGGGGTGGGAGAGGGAGAGGGAGGGGGAGAAGAGCTGCAGTACGCATGGCAAAAATCTACCTGAGGCCAGGAAGCAGGCAGTGTCCTATTGGACCTGCTAGCCCCCTGGTGGGCAGTTTTTGGGACTTTGGGGGGGCACTACCGGAGACCCTATGGAGCTGGGATGTAGGTAAGGATTAAACTACACTACATGGTGGGGCCAGTAGTGGGGGGATTATAGTTTTGGGGGGTGGACATGCCCCTTTAAAGGCACAATAGATTTAAACTTAACATTAATGAGTCAACAGCCTTGCTGCGTGTGGTTATAATAATTGTCCTCTTTGTTTTTCACTAATCTGAAAATATTAATGTATTATACTGTTACATGACATTATTATACTTACATGACACATTTTATACTGTTACGTGACACTATTATGTGGCACTATTACATTATACTACTACATGGCACTATTATATATTACATTAAAGGGCATGTCCACTTGAAATACATACTTTAAATATAATGGTCCCTAGGGTTGCCCACCCCCAACTGCCATAATAATACTAAAAAAAACGATATTTACTTACAGCCCCTTTGCTCCCACGGTCAGTCAATCACAGACGCGGCTGCAGGCTGTGAAGATAGGCGCGGGAGCAAGGGGCTGTAAGTATTTTCGGAATTTTTTTTTTGTATTATTATGGCGGCTGGGGGGTGGGCAACCCTAAGGATCATTGTATTGAAAGTGTTTCACGCTAGGAGGAAGTGGCAGCCAGATGGGATCCTGAGGGAGGGAGGGGAAAGGGCTCCCCTGTGTATGTCAGCATCCCTCCCGGAGGCAACACAGGAGGCAGAGACCATTGGACTGGAGGACCGAAACTACTCTTCAGTTTTCTAGACTTTGTACATGGATTGCAGGAGAACCATAAGGCGCAGGATTGTAAGGTAAGTATTTTTTAAAAATTATAGAGAAGGGCCAGCACTTGGGCAAATTTTAAATTTGGGGTGGACATGCCCTTTAATAATCGTGTATATTAGTGTATATTATTATATTACATATATATTATACTATTACGTGATGCTATTATATTACTGTTACATTACACCTATTATATTATACAGTTCAACCTACTATATTATACGGTTACATGACACTATTATATTATACGATTACCTGACACTATTATATTATACTATTACATGGCCCCAATTGTGTGAGTGCTGTGTGAGGTTTTCTGGTGGGAATTTGTTATCCCTGTATTTATGGTTTTACATGTTTGATATTGACCCTAGCACCATCTGATACAGACAACACAGGCCTGTACTTTAAGGACCAGTGGTAGCTATTATTTTTACATATGCTATTGCGTGACACTATTACATATTCTATTACATGACACTATTATACTACATGACACTATATATACTAATTACACTTATATTATACGGTTACATCACACTATTATATTACACTGTAATTGACACTATTATTTTATAATGTTACATGACACTATTATATTATACTGTTATATTTTTACATGACACTATTATATTATACTACATTACACTTATATACCGTATATACTCGAGTATAAACCGTCCCGAGTATAAACCGAGGTACCTAGTTTTAGGTACAAAAGGAGGAAACCACACTGACTCGAGTATAAACCGAGGGGGTAGTATTTGCCACTAAAGATGTTTGGAAACTACAACTCCCACATGTTTTTAATTGCTGGATTGGTAGTTGTATTTTCAAACATCTTAAGTTGCAAATACTTACAAATAAGAGTAAACCTTCTTTATTTGTTGCATACGTATTCACAAATATAGAGGATTTACCCCTATTTGCAGTATTTACCACTTAAGATGTTTGAAACTACAAATCCCACCAATAAGCATGCTGGAGTTGTAGTTTTCAAACATCTTAAGTGGCAAATACTTGCAAATAGGGTAAATCCTCCTATATTTGTGCATACAGTATGCACAATAAAGAAGGTTTTACTCCTATTTGCATGTTTTGCCACTTAAGTGTGTCCCTAAGTATAATAAGTAAATGCTTCTCCTACCTTGTCCGTGGCCGCGCGATCCGCATCCTCGCTCCACTAGCCTCTGCGCATCCGGATGATGTCAACTACCCGGCCTCCTCACTTTGCGGCGCCGGGTAGTGACATCATCCGGATGCGCAGAGGCTGTGGAGCGAGGATGCGGATCGTGCGCCGCTGGACAAGGTAAGGAAAACATTGACTCGATATAAACCAGGTAAGATTTTCAGGCTTTTTTAAAGCCTGAAAACCTCGTTTATACTCGAGTATATACGTATAAGTTTACACACTATTATATTACTGTTAATTGACACTTTTTTATACGTTACATGACACTAATATATTATATACTGTTACATGACGCTATTATATAATACTATTGAATGAACGCTATTATATTATACTATTACACACACTATTATATCATACTGTTACATTACAAACACACTATTATACTGTTAATTAACACTATTACATTACATTGCACTATAACACATGACACTACTGTATTATACTGTTACGTGGCATTATTACATGACACTATTTTATTATACTACTACATGACACTAATTTATACTACTACATGACACTATATGTTACTGTTACTGTTCACAACTATTACATTACTGTTAATTGACACTATTTTTTATACTGTTACATTACACTTTTATATTATTAATTAAAGGACAACTATACTCACCTCACCCTCTCTCCTCTTCCTCCATAGCTGCATAGTACCCAGGGTGAGGACCTAAAATCGCTAACAAGTTTCTCTAAAAGATTTCCATGCATTGCTTGATGGGGTTGGGGAAGACTGGTTTACTCCTACTGATTGAATCAGGATGCTGGACAATTCATTTCACAATCAATACCTTTATATCGTACCAATGTTCACAGCTATACCTGTTGTAAAAACCTTCTACATAGCACAGGAACATAGTGGAAGCTGATGTTAGCAATGTGCCTGTAGTAAGTATTAGAAGAGTCATGGCCCAATGATTCTAATAAAAAGTGAATGCATTAAGATCAAAGAAAATATTATTTTATGTGTGGAACAGTTTGTACCATGTTCATTCTAATAATACACTAGAATCACTGAGGGATTTTTTTACTCAACCAAGAATAATAAAGGGCATTTTTGGCCATTTGTCAGAGAAACATATGGCAGTGTACCAGACTGTAACACTGGGATAGAAGGGAATAACATTGGGAGAGAAGAGAATATATTAGAAGAGAATAACACTGGATAGAAGAGAATACAACTGGGAGAGAAGGGAATATTATTGGGGTAAAAAAGAGAATAACACCAGGAGAAATGGGAATTACACCAGAGAGAAGGAATAATGCTGGGAGAGAAGTTAATAAAATTTGGACAGAATATTACTGGGAGAGAAGGGAATAACACTGGGAGAGAAGGAATAACACTGGAGAGAATAACACTGAGAGAAGTGAATAAATTGGGACAGAATATTACTGGGAGAAAAGGGATAACACCAGGAGAAAAGGAAACACCGATAGAAGAATAAATAACCCGGGAGAGAAGGGAATAACGGAAGAAGAATAACACTGGGGAAATAACACTGGCGAGAATACTGGGAGAGAATAACTGGGAGAGAGTGAAATAATTGGACAGAATTTACTGGGAGAAAAGGGAATACACCGGAGAGAAAGGAATAACACCGGAGAGAAGGGATAACACTGGGAGAGAAGGGAATACACGGGGAAAGGAATACACCGGGGGAGAAGGGAATAACCGGGGAAAGGAATAAACCGGGGAGAAGGGAATAACACCGGGGAGAAGGGAAACACCGGGAGAGGAAATGAAGTAAGGAAAACACTGGGAGAGAAGGAATAACACTGGGGAAAACACTGGCGAGAATATCTGGGAGAGAATACCACTGGGAGAGAAGTGAATAAAATTGGGACAGAATATTACTGGAGAAAAGGGAATAACACTGGAGAGAAAGGAATAACACTGGGAGAAAGGGAATAAACACTGGGAGAGAAGGGAATAAAACATCCGGGAGAAAAAGGAATAACACCGGGAGAAGGGATAACACGGGGTGAGAAGGATAACACCGGAGATGAAAGGGAATAACACCGGGGGAGAAGGGAATAACACCGGTGGAGATGGAAACCCGGGGTAGAAGAGGAATAACACGGGGGAGAAGGGAATAACACCGGGGGAGAGGAATAACACAGGGGGAGAAAGGATAAACACCGGGGGAAGGGAATAACATTGTGAGAGAATAATACTGGGAGAAAGAAGAATTAACTGGAAAGAAGGAAATAACACCAGGAGAGAAAAGATAAATTGGGACAGAATATTACTGGGAGAGTATATACCGGAGAGAGGGAATAACATTGGATGAAGGGAATACACACAGGAGATATTGCCCCACATTTGCCCACTTCATTCCGGGAAGGGTCAACTGGAATTGGATTTACCTTTACAATTTCTGCTATGCCTGCAACAACTCAGTCTAGACAGTGATCACATGACAGAGGCATGTGGTTAAAGGCTACAATAGATTTAAACTTAACATTAATGAGTCAACAGCCTTGCTGCGTGTGGTTATAATAATTGTCCTCTTTGTTTTTCACTAATCTGAAAATATTAATGTATTATACTGTTACATGACATTATTATACTTACATGACACATTTTATACTGTTACGTGACACTATTATGTGGCACTATTACATTATACTACTACATGGCACATAATTAATATTACATTAAAGGGCATGTCCACTTGAAATACATACTTTAAATATATGTGCCCTAGGGTTGCCCACCCCCACACTGCCATATAATACTAAAAAAACGATATTTACTTACAAGCCCCTTTGCTCCCACGGTCAGTCAATCACAGACGCGGCTGCAGGCTGTGAAAATGGGCGCGGAGCAAGGGGCTGTAAGTATTTTCGGAATTTTTTTTTATTATTATGGCGGCTGGGGGTGGGCACCCCTAAGGACATTGTATTGAAAGTGTTTCACGCTAGGAGGAAGTGGCCGCCAGATGGGATCCTGAGGGAGGGAGAAAGGGCTCCCCTGTGTATGTCAGCATCCCTCCCAGAGCAACACAGGAGGCAGAGACCATTGGACTGAGGACGAAACTACTCTTCAGTTTTCTAGACTTTGTACATGGATTGGGCAGAAACCATAAGGCGCAGGATTGTAAGGTAAGTATTTTTTAAAAATTATAGAGAAGGGCCAGCACTTGGGCAAATTTTAAATTTGGGGGTGGACATGCCCTTTAATAATCGTGTATATTAGTGTATATTATTATATTACATATTATATTATACTATTACGTGATGCTATTATATTATACTGTTACATTACACACTATTATATTATACAGTTACATGACACTACTATATTATACGGTTACATGACACTATTATATTATACGATTACCTGACACTATTATATTATACTATTACATGGCCCCAATTGTGTGAGTGCTGTGTGAGGGTTTCTGGTGGGAATTTGTATCCCTGTATTTATGGTTTTACATGTTTGATATTGACCCTAGCACCATCTGATACAGACAACACAGGCCTGTACTTTAAGGACCAGTGGTAGCTATTATTTTTACATATGCTATTGCGTGACACTATTACATTATTCTATTACATGACACTATTATACTACTACATGACACTATTATATTATACTATATTACACTTATATTATACGGTTACATCACACTATTATATTACACTGTTAATTGACACTATTATTTTATAATGTTACATGACACTATTATATTATACTGTTATATTTTTACATGACACTATTATATTATACTACATTACACTTATATTACCGTATATACTCGAGTATAAACCGTCCCGAGTATAAACCGAGGTACCTAGTTTTAGGTACAAAAGGAGGAAAACCACACTGACTCGAGTATAAACCAGGGGGTAGTATTTGCCACTAAAGATGTTTGGAAACTACAACTCCCAGCATGTTTTGCTGGGAGTGTAGTTTTCAAACATCTTAAGTTGCAAATACTTACAAATAAGAGTAAAACCTTCTTTATTTGTGCATACTGTATGCACAATATAGGAGGATTTACCCCTATTTGCAAGTATTTGCCACTTAGATGTTTGAAAACACAAAATCCCACCAATAAAGCATGCTGGGAGTTGTAGTTTTCAAACATCTTAAGTGGCAAATACTTGCAAATAGGGGTAAATCCTCCTATATTTGTGCATACAGTATGCACAAATAGAAGGTTTTACTCCTATTTGCATGATTTTGCCACTTAAGTGTGTCCCTAAGTAAATAAAGTAAATGCTTCTCCTACCTTGTCCGGTGGCCGCGCGATCCGCATCCTCGCTCCATAGCCCGCTGCGCATCCGGATGATGTCACTACCCGGCGCCTCTCACTTTGCGGCGCCGGGTAGTGACATCATCCGGATGCGCAGAGGCTGTGGAGCGAGGATGCGGATCGTGCGCCGCTGGACAAGGTAAGAAAACATTGACTCAGTATAAACCGAGGTAAGATTTTCAGGCTTTTTTTAAAGCCTGAAAACCTCGTTTATACTCGAGTATATACGTATAAGTTTACAACACTATTAATTATACTGTTAATTGACACTTATTTTATACTGTTACATGACACTAATATATTATACTGTTACATGACGCTATTATATAATACTATTGAATGACGCTATTATATTATACTATTACACAACACTATTATCATAACTGTTAATTACACACTATTATACTGTTAAATTACACTATTACATTACATTGCACTATAACATGACACTACTGTATTATACTGTTACGTGGCATTATTACATGACACTATTTTATTATACTACTACATGACACTAATATTATACTACTACATGACACTAATATGTTACTGTTACTGTTCAAACTATTACATTACTGTTAATTGACACTATTATTTTATACTGTTACATTACACTTTTATATTATTATATTAAAGGACAACTATACTCACCTCACCCTCTCTCCTCTTCCTCCATAGCTGCATAGTACCCAGGGTGAGGACCTAAAATCGCTAAGTCCTCACCCTGGGTACTTTCCCTAACTCCTGCACTACTTACCGCAAATCTGCTTCGCCGATTGCTCCATTCCTCCGCTCTTCCTGCTTCAGTGACAGATCGCGAGGCAGCCAATAGGAAGATACGCTCTGCAAGGATACGTGTCTTCCAATGGCTGCCTCGCGACTGTCACTGACAGTAGAAGAGAGGTGGAACAGTGTGGAAGCAGATTTGCGGTAAGTAGTGCAGTAGAAAAAAAAAAAAAGGCAAGCAAGAAACAGAAAAACAGAAAACTCCCCCCCCCCCCCCCTCACGCCCCCCTAGTTAGGGAAGTAACCCATGGTTAGGACTTAGCGATTTAGGTCTCCCTGGGTAACTATGCAGTACTATGCTGCAGTGGATCGGGGAAAAGGTGAGTATAATTGTCCTTTAATAATCGTGTATATTATTACATTACACTATTATAATTTACTATTAAATCACACACTATATTATACTATTACATACTATTATATTATACTGTTACATGACACTATTATATTATACATTACACACATTATATATACTGTTACATTACACTATTATAATACATAAGTGTGGTATTTTATAATGGGAGCTGCAGTGGTATATATCCTTATAAAAATCACTCAGCTATGTCACTAAGTGACTAATTTCTTATATTTCTTATATCCCACTACTCCGCCCATTTCAGTGTTCATGCCTGGACAATGACTCAGCATTTTTTGCTGTGTTTAACTAACAGAACCTGCTGGAGCTGCTTCCTGTCACTCTCCTCCTCCACAAAGATTTGTTTAACCATATAGATGCCGAGCAGGGATGTTCCTTTCTACTGGGTTAAAGTTACAGAAGGTAGCTTGGGGGATTTAAGGTGGAAATAGGGACAAGGCTAGAATTTAAAATGTGAATGGGGTGAAGGAATCCAATACTTATGTATTATAAGAAATAATGTGCCCCTTCACAATAGAATATAAGGACATTATGCCACCGAGGAGTTCCCTCACCATATAGAAGCACGAGGCCGTAGGTTGAGTGCTTTTATACAGGACAGGGAACTCCTTATATTACACTGTAAGGGGCGCATTATCCCTTATATATTATACTATTATATTACAAAGTAACATAGTAATTGAGGTTGAAGAAAGACATACGTCTATCAAGTCCAACCTTTTCACCCTCCTTTTTAACCCTACCTAACATTTGATCCAGAGAAAGGCAGAAACCAAGCTAAAAAATGGGGGTGGGTGGAGCCCACTCTTAAAGCTAGTCAATGAACTTGCCATTACCACATCTGCTGGAAGACAGTTCCACAGTTTCACCATTCTCACTGTAAAGAAACATTTCCTAACCTGAAGATGAAACTTCTTTTCTTCTAATCTTAAAGGATGTTCACGAGTCCTCTGATATGACCTATTAGTGAATAATGAACCATAAAGTCTATTGTATGGCCCATTAATATATTTGTATAAGATTATCCTATCCCCACGCAAACGTTGCTTCTCCATTGTAAACAGACCTAACTTGTCTAATCTGCCTGCAAAGTCAAGCCCCTCCAATCCCTTTATTAATTTAGTTGCCCTTCTCTAAACTGCTTCCATTTCCAAGATGTCCCTTTTGTATATGGGATTCCAAAACTGCACAGCAAATTCCAAATGAGGCCTTACCAGTGCCTTGTACAGTGGGAGAATAATATTTTTCTCTCTTAAATCTATTCCCCTCTTTATACAAAACAATATCTTGCTATCTCTAGCCGTGGCTGTCTGGCATTGTTTGCTATAGTCTGTTATCTACCAGAACCCCCAAATCTTTTTCCATTACAGATTCACTCAACACAGAGTTATTTATGGTGTAGATGGCACAAGGATAGTTAAAGGGATACTAAGGGCATGGCCACACTGCGCCACAAACGCAATCTCACACAGAAGCGCATGCACAAAAAATGAGGAAAGCAAATCGCAAGCGCATCGGACCCGAAAACGCACATTTTCAGTGCGTCGCCGCATTTGCAATGATCAGAGAAAAACGCATGCGCAAACGCGCTAGTGTGGCCTAGCCCCAGCGTCTTTTAATACATAAAAGCTGTTTCTATTATTAACAGGGAGGTGAGAACGCTTATTTCCACCTCCCTGTGAATAACAGAACGCCCAGGAGACACTGGAACTTACCTTACCAGCGCTCCACTCGCAGCTGCTTCTGAGCTGACAGCCGCCCTGTCCCGATTGCATGCGCCAAAGATAGGTGCTTGGTCGGGGCAGTGCAGCTGTTACTTTCACTGAAGGGAAAGGAATCCCGGTGGTGGTTGGACTGATAAAATAATTTCAGTTCTGTGCCCTATAATATAGTCAAATGTTAAATTAGTGAAATCCTTTTTTGATAATGTGGAGTGGCTGTGTTTTGTGTATTGTGTTGGGGGGGGGGTGTTAATTATTTAAAATAAAACATGGCCAAAAACAGCATTTTTTATTTAAAATAATTAAACTTTATGTATTATACAGTGTCATATAAGGTTTATAAAGTCAACTCGGAGTTCCCTGCCCGATATAAAAGCACTCGGCCTGCGTGCACTTGTGCTTTTATATGGTCAGGGAACTCCTCAGTGACTCTATATCCTTATATTGCACTGTAAAGCTGGGTACACACAGTACAGATTTTTCAAAGATCTGGATACACACAGTCCTGAGTTTTCTCCCTATGCACATCATAGGGAGAATGCTCGGGACTAGGGAGACTACTGCGACCAAGCAAACTTTTCATTTTATTCCCCAACGACTGCTCGGCCGACAGGAACGTTCAGCGGCCGCTCGCTCGGGAAAGCCGCTAAACACACTAGCGATAAAGCCCCGATACTGTTGAATCTGATGGTATCAGGGCTTAACTGCTAGTGTGTGTACCTAGTTTAAGGGATGTATTATCCCTTAAATATTATACTATTACATTACACTATTATATTAGACTATTACATTACGCTTATTATGTTATACTATTACAACACACTTGTATTATATTACACTATAATCTACCCCCTTAATGGATCCATATGGCACCCAACTATCCAATAATATACTTATAATCGGTGTGCTAGTACGTAGTAGCGTGCCGATTATAACCAGGAAGAGCTTTACACAACCCTCACCCCCCACAGCCCCATGGCTAACACTTACGACCGTGATCTGCTCCGGAGACGCACTGGTCACTTGTAGAAACTATCACCTTATTCTGGTTCTTCAGACTCTTCTCCCTCTTCCCTTTATCATGTGTGCGATGTGGTTTCACGCACTCTAATCAACTCGTGGCTGCCCAAGGTAAGAACATATCAGCCACTGATTAAGGCCCGAAGAGGGGGAAACCGGAAAATAGAATGCAGCTATACTTTCTATAGTTAGTTACCAGTGCAGGTTCCTTAAGTAAGGTTTTTTGTAAATCTGCAGCCTTAAGTAATAGGGGATTCTGGGCGGATTGGTGGCGGTCAGTGCAACTGTCCAGCAGGGGTGACCCTGGTACAGGCTATCCTTGGTACAGACAAGGATTTTTCACATGGTTAGGGGGGGGGGGCGAGGGGGGGTCCTGTCACAGTTTGGCGCAGAGGGGGGTTGTTTTGCTACATTGCAGGTAGGTCTTTAAATTAGGGGTAGATTATATTCCATAACGCACCCCTCTTTAAATTATAAGGATATAAAAAGACAACTCAAGAGTTCCCTATCCTGTATAAAAGGACTTGGTCTGCGGCCTCATGCATTTATATGGTCATGGAACTCCTCAGAGACTTCTAATATAATTTTAATTTACAGTAGGGTTGCATTATCCACTATATTACAAGCATTTAGATATGGAAGCGCACACTTATCTTCAGATTTGACTGTTTATTATATCACACAAACGAACAACGTTTCGGAGAGCACTATGTCTCCTTCATCAGGTACCTGATGAAGGAGACATAGTGCTCTCCGAAACGTTGTTCGTTTGTGTGATATAATAAACAGTCAAATCTGAAGATAAGTGTGCGCTTCCATATCTAAATGCTTGTGCTATAGCTGGGAGTCCTACAGGTAGAGGACGAACGGGGGCTGCACCTTCAAACATCGGTGGCACGTTGCCAACAAGGAGTGCCTAGGCCCAATCTTTTGGTATATTATCCACTATATTACATTACACTAGGATATTATACCATTACATGACACTATTACATTATACTATTATTACACTTATATTATACTATTACTTTACCCTATTATACTATTACATGATACTATAACATTATACTATTAAATGACACTATCACATAATACTATAACATGACACTATCACATGACAGTATTACATAACACTATTACATGACAGTATTACATAACACTATTACATGACACTATAACCCGATAACATGACAGTATTACATGACACTATAACATGACGGTATTACATGCAGAGCAGGATTATCCACAAGGCAACCCTAGGAACTTGCTTAGGGCCCAGGAAACTTCTGGGGGCCCAGCTTCAGAAGCAGTTACAATATTATAGTCTATACAATATATGTAGCAAAAAAGGGGTCCCTAAATGATGAACCTGCCTAGGGTCCCATATGATCATAATCCATCTCTGATTACATGACCCTATAAGATGACGCAATTACATGACACTATAACATGACCCTATTACATGACACTATAACATGACAGTATTACATGACACTATTAGAGGACCCTATTTCTATTACATAATACTGTTATATGTTCTGTGTAGCTGTTCCAGTCACTGGCTGCCCTACAGAGGCATGTGGGAGTGAATGGAATGTTGGTGAAGTGAGGTGCGAACATGGAACACTGATATTTGTCAGTTCTGAGCCCTGTAACCTCTACCGGATCAGATCCACAAAACAAGTACAGGCCTCATCCCCAGCCTCCCTTACCGTTTAGGCCGCAGTGCATCCCCCCGATCCCGCTGTAGAGTTCCAGCACACGTAGAGGAGCCATCATTCCCTTCCGGCCCGGTCTCTCACCGTACAGACCCGTGGACCTAACAGACCCGCACTGCTGTCCGGGATCGCGGTCCTCCGGCTGGTGACTTAATTTCCCAGTAACAAGCAGACCGCGTATACAGTGCAGAGGCCGATATAGTCAGTGTGATTCCTAGCCCGCTACTCCCACAATCCTCAGCTGGACGGAAACGCTGTCAATGTAACATAGTATTTATTTACCTTACATGATAGTATATTGTAACCACTTCACAATGGACATACTAGTGAAGTGTGTGTGTGGGAATATTTGTATATATAACTTAGATTTTTTTTTATTTTGTACTCCAAAAATATAGATTGTGATAAAACACAACACAGTTAAGTGCTGTCTACGGTTGTGGCCACACTGTATCAGACGGTAAGGCAAGTAAAAAGCGAGATCACAATGCAGCGCATTTCATGTACGCTAATGTACATTTGTGCTGCAACTCCATCAATAATCGTATCAAATTACATGTGATTCACAAAAGAAATGGTGATTATATAGTAGATAATGCACCCCCTACTGTAAATTATAAGGATATTACAAGTCACCGAGGAGTTCCGAGGCCGCAATTTCAGGGCGCGGAATTCCGAGGTGACATCTAATATCCAAATAATTTTATGTAGGGTGTGCATTATTTAGTATAATCCACCTCCTCAATTAAGAACAATCCTGGCCCCTGTGCAGGGATGGGGGGAAGGGATAGGAGTAACCCTCTGTCATTTATTCCTATCCTTCCGACCTCCTCACTTACCCCACCTCAGTTTTCTCTCCCCTTCACGTCTACCTTCAGTTCCATTGGCTGTCACAAGTTCAGCGTCTCCTGCACCACTGTGGATTGCGTGGTTCCTCCTGTTCATTTTAAATCCTGTACAGTGCTGATCTATGGTGCAAGTGATTCGGAAGTCACTTGCGCAATAGTTCAGCACTGTGCACAAAGTAAAAGGAAGTGGAGGAGCTGCGCCATCCACAGGTAAAACTTAAGGTAGACCGAAGGGGAGAGAAAACAGAGGTGAAGGAAGTGAGCCAACTTATAATCGGCGCGCTACTACGTAGTAGCTTGCCAATTATAAGTCCTGCGAATGATCTTTACATGTGTTGCTAGTGTTAGGCCTCTGGTACAAGAAACCATCTGTAACTGTGTCATTATGTCACAGCAGAAATATGGTGTGGTCAGGAGTGCTTTAACTTGCCATCTTCTATAATGTTAAATGCTCCTGACCAGGCCCATGGAACTGCAAACTGCTAGGACATTTCTGGTTAACTTCTATTTCTAAGCTAACTTGCTCCTGAAGCTGGCCATACAATAGGCAGACATAAGATAGATTTGAGATATCTATCTAATATCTAAAGACCACATTTTACAAGCAACGGTTTTTATCTTGAGATTTTCCTATCTGACCCATTCATTTTGTGATCTCAAATTGATTGCATGAAAGAACGGGCTAGGCGGTTCTTTTATAGATTGGACATTTATCTTATGAGATCTGGATTCTGTATGGCCACCATTAGATCACCATTAGAAGTACACAAAGGCAGATTTTATAAAAAAACAGCAGCCAGAAACTCTTTAAATCTCAGCTGATGTAAGTCTTACAGACCTATTTCTTTATATTTGTATTCTTATATTTTACAATATTGAGTACGTTATACATTATTCACACTCTTGAGTAAGATTATAATAATTTGCCTTTTTCGAGCACTAAATATGTTATATTGTTTTTAGTCTTCGGTTCAATGATTAAAAGTTTCATAAATAAACCGGGGATTAGATTAACGATAATTCTTTCATCAGCCTCTCAGCATGTTCAAAAGAACTGTTTGATCAGCTGTTTCAATGCAGGATGTTATCATATTTACTATGTTGTGTGCATCTGGCCTTGAAAACTGTTAGCACATTAATGCCCCAATACTACTGTTCGGTATTAGCAATATAGAGAAACTGTGATTCTTGATGTTGAAGGTTCACAATAAGACAATACGTTTTGCTTCTGGTCTACGCCCCACTAACACAATTCAGAAGGCGTTTTGGGATCCAAACACAATGTGCACATTGCATGACAATGGGGGACAATGTAGCTGGCCTCATTGGTTGCGTTGCACACTGGCTGTTATCGCATGCCTTGCCATTGAGGAATATTATGGAAATCATGAGCGCGGCACGCACTAGCTCATAATAGACGCATTGCCAAAATTGCATATTTATGCAAGAAATAATACATTTAGTAGAGTTAGGAGACCTTAAAGGGCATCTATAGTGAAAAAAACACATTGCCTCTTTGCAAAGTTAAATTCATGTACTCTGTGCTGCCTTAATCCTATATCTGTCACTGACTCTGTTTAACCACGGTGTCAGATCTATGTGCAGCATTCCCCCCTTCTCCCTCCCCTCTGTTACCTCCTCCATGTCTCAGCTCCGGCTAACCGACAAGCTTTTTATGTGCAGTAGGAGTTAAAAGTTCAACATCCTGAAAAACACACCCACGCACAGTGACCAATAGAAAGCAAGCTGTCCTGGAGACACGGAAGAAGGAGATCAGTACAGTTTACGATCTCTCACTTTGTGACCCATCATCAATCAGTGAAAGCTATTAAGAAGGGGGGTCAAGTGCAGCCTTATATCTAACATCAAAGCTACCTTTCTCCCCCTGCTAATGCTGTTATCTCTATGTTTATTACAGAGCAGGGAGGGGGGATCAAGTCACAGGGATTTGATTGACAGTCCAAGTAGGAGTAGAGGAATGCAATCACGTATTCTTCTAACTGGTGTATCTCAGGACAGAGAGGGAATCTGAAAAAAGTGAAGACACTCTGGGGGTTGTAAGGAATTATAGAACACATGGAAAGAAAGAAAAAAAAGTTCATTTTCCCACTATAGATGCCCTTTAAAGGGGAGCTGTGGTCTCCAAACAAGTTTATTTTAAATGAAAGGTCAGGTTCCTACCTTTAAAATGAGCCATCAACCACCTCTCTACGTGCTGCACAGCCCAAAATATGAAGAAATCACTGATCAGAAAGTTAGGGGGTGGGAGGTTCTGAATCTGCGGTCAGAAATATTATTTCCTCCTCTAATCTGTGGTTGGCACATGCTCAGTGCATGACTGAAGGGTAGGAGGGGGTGGGGAGAACAGCACAGCCCACAGCACTGCATTTTTTAATGCCTCCCACTTGCTGGCCCTTCCCAATCATGGGCCCTGTGTCCCCTCCCCTTGCAGCCCCCTGTGGCCCCTCCCACTCACGGACTCTGTAGCTCCACACACTCACGGGTCCTGTGCAAGTGCAAGTTGGAGGGGCCCTCAAGAGGGAGGGGCCCTGGGATCCACAAGTGGGAGGGGCCCCAGAGCCATGAGTGGGAGGGGCCACAGGATCATGAGTGGGAGGGGCCACGGGAGGCCCATGAGGAGGAGGAAACACGGAAGAGGGACTGTCACATGGTTTCAGTGCAGGAAGCAGGAAGTGCAGGGGATCTGGTGATGCTGCACCCATATCACACATGCAAATGTAAATATCTTTAAAACTATTTAAAATAAATAATGAAAGTAAATTGCAAAAATCCTCAGGAAAGCAATTCTTGTCAATTTACCTAAAGTCATTTTTGGGCCACAGTTACCCTTTAATCTTATCTTCCATTTTGCAGTCAAAAAGGGGATTGTTTAGTGGCTGACAGCTCACTGCACGATCCCCTGCCTCCCTGACAAAGTTAATTTTATCTGAAAAGGGGGCTTCTGGGAGATATACTTTTCTTAATTCAACCCCACCTCCTGGACATGCTACTGGCTCAGGCATGCTCAGACGTGGTCAATGTGATTCACCCAGGAAAAGAGAGGAATTCTCCAGTCAACTACTGCTTTCTGATTTTAGTGATTTAACAGATCCAGTTTAAAGTATCAGTGGATAGGAATTACAAATAATGGCAAATCACATATCATTTTAACCAGATCAACCATTTTTGGGCATTAAACATGTGCTTTCCTTTGAACAGGTTGATTTCTTTCACAAACTTACCTGCCGCTTCGGTCCAGCACTGCTCCTGGAACAGACTGGCACTTCCGGGAGGGCGATAACAGCGACGTCATGAATTAAATGCCGGCATCCTCCTAGACCACCATTGTTCCAGTCTCCAGCCTACAGTATAAAATATATTTACAACCCGTTTTGCCCCTGAAAGCCACAAAGCTGTCAAAAAGTTCACCTATCACCACTCCTTCACTAACAGAGTGCATGTAGTTGACTCCTTTAGTGATAGGTGGAAAGTCATATAAGACAGGAGGAGGGGAAGTGGTGAGCTGAACTGAGGGGGCAAAACTGGGGGTAGTAGTATGGTTACCTACTTCTCTTCTAAATGTATTTTTACCTGATAGGAACTCTAGGGAAAACTATGTGATTACATTCAAAGAACATAATATATATACAAAAAAAATATTCTAGAAAGATAGTGGCAGGTGCTCTAAAACAATTGTCCGGAAATGGGCCAATATCAACCTCCAGGGATCTATTAAAATTATCCAGGGGGTAGGGAAATACAATGGGGTTAAAGAGGGATTGTTTGTACTGCAGTCTTAAGCTAGGTACAGACATGTGATAGGGCACACGATGCCTGCCAGGTTGGAACATCAATCACCCCCGACTGAACTCCCATATACTAACAAATTTTAATCCGAAACGGCCATTTGTCATGTTGTGAGACGTCACATGCACTATCCTTTAGATATTGTGCACATGGGTAAACCTCAGCCTGATAGCCTGCTTGGCAATCAATTAGTAACAGGGGCGTCTCAAGGGTCAGAGAAGATCGGGTGCACTTCTGGGCACTCTATGTGCTGCACATACAGCAATTTTTTTCATAGTCCATGCCCCCTTCCCCGCCCCAATTAAGCCACACCCACTATATAGTTAATAGGGATAGACAGACAGACAAATATAGACAAACCGAGAGATAGATACACAGCCAGAAAATGATACAGTAAATAGATAGACAGAAAGACAGAGAAATACAGATAGAAATACATAATTGAAGGACACAGAGGCACAGTATTCCATTATACTAGTAGCAAACTGGCATTTTAATTTTATACTGGTAGCAAATGGGAATTTCATTATGTACTGGTAGCAAACTGGCAATTTGATTATATACTGGTAGCAAATGGGAGTTTCATTATGTACTGGTAGCAAACTGGCAATTTGATTATATACTGGTAGCAAATGGGAATTTCATTATATACTGGTATACGGGAGGGAGGGGGTGAATGGGCATGTCAGCATCCCCCTTGAGGCAAGACAGGAGGCAGAGAACTTTGGACTGGAAGACAGCCTCTACTCTTCAGGACTTTGTACATGGACTTCAGGAGAACCATAAGCAGCATTGATGTAAAGGTAAGGATTTTTTAAAGGAATAGTTAACTGCAATAGTGAACTATTCCTTTTCTACATTGATTGAAGCCAGGGAGGTTAAGGAGCTAGGCCTTACCTCCCATTCCTCAATCAATGTTTGGATAGCCAGGAACAAACTTCTGAAAATCTTACCTTTCACGCGATCCAGCGGGGCTGCTCTGAAATTCCCGACCACTTCCTGCCTCTGTTCTGCTATAGCGCACATTATCGGACATGCGCGTTATAGCTTAACAGAAGCAGGAAGCAGTTGGGAACTGTCAGAGCGGCACCGCTGGATTACGTGAAAGGTAAGATTTTCAGAAGTTTGTTCCTTGCTATCCAAGCATTGATTGAGGAATGGGAGGTAAGGCTCCTTAACCTCCCTGGCTTCAATCAATATAGAAAAGGAATAGTTCACTATTGCAGTGAACTATTCCTTTAAAACTCTACAGAGGGGCCAGCACCTGGGCAAATTTTAGATTTGGGGGTGGACATGCCCTTTAAACAAAAAGAATCCACAAATAGAACTCTTACCCAAAAAATATTAGGACCAGATATAAATGGAACTGACCATTATTTATTGTGCATATACACTCAGGCCATCAACTAGTACCTATTTAACTGAAACACAATTTAATACCAATACCACTGTTCAAAATTAACTATACAGAGTAAGGCTAGGCCACACTGAAACGCAAATGCAATCGCAATCGCATGCGATTTCATGTGCAATTTTGTTGCGTTTGCGCTTGCGATTTCTTCAATAAGTATAGGAAATCGCATGCGATTGCGATTAAAATGCAGAACCAAAACGCAATCGCACGAAAAAACGCGCGTTTTTTTTGTTGCGTGCCGCATTTTCAATTATTTTTAAAATCGCAATCGCAAGCCGCAAACGCACAAAAAAACGCAGCAGTGTGTATACAGAGTATATGTCTTAATATCCTAACCCCATTGACCTCCCCATGCTAAAACAGTAAAAACAAGCTGAGCATGCTCTGGTATTCGAACAGGTCCCATACAAATGATAGTTAAAAAAAAACAAGATATTGCTCAATATATAGTTCCAAGAATCCACCTTGAATGACTGTGTGTCTAATTAAAGTCCTTATCCCCGGTATTTGAACCACATAGTCCAGATAGGGTGTAGTCCTGTTCCCTGCAGTGGATGCGGTTAGTTCCCTTAGTAGCAACCTGGTAATCCACTTGAAGTTGCTCTTACCAAATGAATTGTGTATTAAGTGTGTATTTATGTTCACCACCCCTCTTCCTCCGTTCTGGTTTGCATGACTTTTTGGTTCATCGGAGTGCGTTTTCCATTAACTGATAAGTAGACAGACACACCGAACGGGCTTGTGACATTATCATTTTATGTACATCATATTGTTTATCCAATAAAATATATTCTTAATTTAATTGATAGATACGTAGATAGATATATGATAGATAGATAGATAGATCCCTACCGCACCCGCCGATCCCTCCCCCAGTACCCTCCCTACCACTCCCACTGTACCCTACCCCCCTGCCCCCCTGTACCCCTCCGTACTCCTCACCCCAGTACCCCTACCACTCCCCAGAACCCCTACCACTCCCTACTGTACACCCTACCACTCCCCCTGTACCCCTACCACTTCCCCTGTCCCCTTACCACTTCCCAGTACCCTACCACTCCCCCTGTACCCTTCCACTCCCCTACCCCTACCCATCCCCCCAGTACCCCTACCACTCCCCCCAGTACCCCTACCACTTCCCCTGTACCCCTACCACTCCCCCTGTACCCCTACCACTTCCCCTGTACCCCTACCACTCCCCAGTACCCCTACCACTCCCCCTGTACCCCTAACACTACCATTATACCCGAACTACTCCCCAAGTAGCCCTATATATAGTAATATCCATTACTTAACTGTGCACAAATCGCTTAACTTTTTCTGCAACTGTGATGACTTGTCCCACTCCCCCCCACTTCTTTGTCCCATCCAACCCCCTCCCCCCTCCTCTGATAGACTATGGGGAGGGTTGAAGATGAAGTCATAACCACCCCAGATGCTGTAATGCAATATCCATAGTGATGTGGCGCACGACAGGGTAAATTTTGGTCAATCTGATGGTTTCAGATTACAGTTCCCAGTCTGGCTGTCAGGGAGAAGTCATGGTGTGCAGTCAGGACCCTCCCTGTGTCTGAGTGTAGTCAGGGCTGATCATGGAACAAATTAAAATGTTCCTTTAATGTCTCCCTGCTCCTCATCCACCCATGACACCCACCTCTGTAGTCTCCGTAACTCTGTACTACCAAGATCCTAAACTGAAAAAGTATCTGCACCTATATAGAACTTGGTACTGTCTGTATTCACATCGTTTGTCTGCCTGGGATGGAGGAGAGGAGAGAGGGGGATGGGGTAGCTGCAGCTCCTATTCACTGTAGGGACATCCACATCTGTTAGACATTACTTCCTGACCACAGCGCGGGAAATATTGGGAACTTTTCCAAAGAGTAAAGAATGAAAGAAAAACGAATTTCCTCTAGAATTATTCGCATTGCTGCCACAAACCTCCAAGGCTGGAGCCCAGCGTATCCCAACTCCAGGGTATTAGTAGTGTGATCCCAACTGTTCTCTCTGGAACTCTACAGGAATTTACCACCCATTGTGCCAACCTAAAAGAAGTGGTATAGAAGAACAGATATTGGAGAGAAAAATAACAGATAGATAGACAGACAAACAGAGAAATAGACGACTGAAAGATAAATAGAAATAAGATACACAGATAGATAGTGTACATAGATAGGCAGAGAGACAGAAGAGAGATAGACAGAAGAGATGATAAACTGATATTAGACAGATGAGGTTATATATATAGTTGATAATAAAATGATGGAATGATTGATAGTTAGAGTAGATAGACTGAAAGACTTCTGTGGGTCAGAAGCAGCCAAAAGCAGGTAAATGGCTGGGTCAGCTGACAGTCCTACATTTCGGCAGGCATGTTGCCACCATTCTTGATCTATGAAAGGATCACAAATGACACTGAAGCTGCAACACATGTACATTGTTGGCAAAGCGTCCTTTTGTCGTCCGTTTCCAGAGATAGAGAAAGATAATACATAGAAATAATTGATGCATGGACAGGTATAGATATGTAAAATGGGGGTACTTAATTGCGCTATTCTATGCAAAAGACACTTATTTATCAGGAGTGGGTCCTCGCATATGTTGGAGGCAGGGTGTTGGCTGAACTACCACTCCAGGTAAGATGTAATAAATGGGCACCAGTGGTTCTTGAACTTAAACAGTATCTTATTTATTAACAAACAAATTAATAAGGTATTGCAATTAGCACAATAGAGTTGACATAGCATGGCACAATATCAAATATACAAATACAAACCAAAGGGATAGGTACAGCATAAATGACCATCAGCTTGTTAGTGCCACCCCAGCTCTCAGGTCACTGTAGTGGAATCTTCTACCCCTATGTCTGGCAATTATCCCTATGCATGGTGGTATACTCAGGACTCTAGTCCTTGCTAATCTCCTTGTTGGAGTTCAGGCTGCACACTACAACCCTACTCCTATATTACTCCTGGAGTGATCTATAACAGAATCTAATCTCACATTACCCAGGCCTACCTGTTATCTAAGGTCGCAGGCACTACCCCTCTCCTCTGGGGAAACTCCAGAAAGTCAGAAGAGGCTGGGCACAGTTTGAGCCTTTATACTTTTACACAGTGGCTCCTACTGGCCAAATCCTGCCAGAACAAGAAGACTAAAAGGTAACTAATTTATAGTTCCCTACAGATATATAGATGAGAGACCATTTATAGATACCGTTAATTGATATAAATGTTAAACAAGAGAATGATAGATGTTAAAAAGGGAAATAGATAGACCGTCTGCCTATGTCTGTCAGTGCTTGTGTAGCTGCACATGCAGATTGGTCTTGTTTTCTTTAAACAGTGAATTTGCATGTCAGCTATCTAGTTAAGGCTCATACACGGTTTGGGCAACAAGGCCCAATGGAACGACAGTTAGGGGCTAATGCAATAAAAGTTGATAAAGACTTTCTACAGTTAGAAAACATTTGATAGTTTGCTACAGATTAATTGCAATTTTAATGCATCAGCCCCATATTATTTACCATATACTTTATATTGAAACAAAATTAAACTGAGAGCCTCCAAGCTGAAGGCTACTCAGGATACCAAACTAGAAATTCAAAGCAGACACCTTTCTGTAAAGCAAAACTGAGCTCACTAATTTAATCTCACTATTTAATGTCTCCTGAACACACCCAGTAATGTGATTGGTTCAAAATCCAGAACAAAGCGATTTAAGATTTGTTCTAGACCAACCAGATGTTTTTGGGAGTTATTATAAAAAAGTTAAGGCCCCCATACGGCATCAATATTCTGATCATTCAGATTTCAATTCAATCAAATTGATCGAAATATCAAGGATTTTTTCGATAGATCGTTCAACTTCATCGACCGTTTTAAAAAAAAACTGTGATCAGGTGAAATCTTCAGATTTTGAATCATTTTGGCGGATTAAAAATCCGATCAGAAAACCATTGGACCGTGTAAGGCTATCTTTAATTTATCCCATCATCTTTGCTTAGCAGGTAGACTAGGGCCCATTCTGATATTTTGGTGCCCTAAGCAAGCCCTCCCTTTCCAACTAAAACTTCCCCAACCACCACTTGGTTATTCTTTGCATACTGTAGATGATTCATGCAAATGCAAAAAGAAAAAGGCTACATGAGAATACTTAAAGGATATCTATATACTATAAAAATTAACTGTTTAAAAATGGAAAGTACCTCAGGAGGTAGGATTGATTATTCCTACCTCCCAATATCGTTTTGTTGGGGAGCTACAGCACGTACAGTTTTTTTATTTGCCAGGTTTGTCCTGGACTATCTTGTATTAAAGATAGTGCTGGCAGAAGGAAGACTGGCAGAATCAGTTTTCTTTGGGCTGGTGTTCCTCACAGAAACAATAATGGGAGGTAGGAATTACCAGTCCTGTCCCTGTCCCAGTACTTTTCAGTTTAACTGTTTTTTAAATAAACTTTATACACATGTTCGTTTTCCTTTAGTACATCATCTGTAAGTGCTGATAATAATTAATACCTGCTACATGCTGTTATTTGTTTGATATGTTAGATATATTTAATATTAGTAGTAAAGTTTGATATATAAGTAGTAAACCTTGTGCGCACGTCGTGTCCCCCCCCCTACCTTTAGAATTATTATTTTGATCCTTAAATGTTTAAAAAATGATCTTCACTGAGTGGCGTGCAGGTCTACTCTCTTATTGTGCGCATCTGTAATAGACAAATACAGTAGATATTTACTGTCGTAAGTGTATTCTCTGAAAACTAAAGAATGATCAGTTATTCAAGAATCAGGGGCAAGGAGCACAGGAACAGGCGAAGAACAGATGACTCCGTGACTGTAATCTAGTATGTCTGTTGCCATACAGAGAGTCGTATTTAGACTAATTGGGCCCAATCTGCTAATATATAAAGAGCGCACCCCTCTGACATTACAGTTTCTGGAGCCATAACTGGGCCCTATATATAGACAGGAGCCTATTTAGCCTTGTGTATAATTTGTCTCTGTCTCTGATTGACAGTGTTTTTTGGTCAATCGGTAAGTTTCAGTAAGAAAGAGCATAGCCCACAATCACATTAAATATTAGGTAATATTATGTTATAGCATTTCTAAAATATAAAGGTTTTGGGACTTGTTCAAGGGGATTACCTAAACCTATATTGGTATAGACATTAATTCCCCAATGCATTCTAACATAAATGAACCAGGCAAAACATGGTTTAAAGGGTATCTCCTCTGATAAAAAAATGTTGGTATTCAGTTTTATCGAAGAACGGGAGGTAAAGGAGCTGTGTCCTCCATCCCGTTCTTCAATAAACCTGCAGGAGCCGGAGAGAAGATTCAAAACTTACTTGATCTTCCGCTCCTCTGTCGTGTCCTCTGACAGGTCCCGAAGACTCTGTATGCACACGCGCAACGCACTTACACATAGAGTACAGAGTCCGTCAGGACCTTTCAGAGGATGTGTGAGGAGCGAGCGATTAGGTAAGTACCTTCCTGTAAAAGATTTTCTTTAGGTTAAAGCCATATGTATTGAAACATTCAATATACCATTCATAGAGCTGGATCCCTGACCTCTGTGCAAATGGGGATTTCATAATATACTGGTAGCAAATGGCAACATTATATACTGGTAGAAACTGTATTTTTTAATTATATAGTGGTAGCTTAGTTATAAACTGGTAGCAACCTGGCATTTTAATATATACTGGTAGCAAACTGGCTTTTTAATTTATATACTGTTAGCAAACGGGAGTAGCAAACTGGCAATTTAATTATATACTGGTAGCACCCTGGCATTTTAATTATATACTGTTAGCAAACTGGAGTAGCAAACTGGCAATTTAATTATATACTGGAAGCAAACTAGCAATTTAATTATATACTACTGGTAGCAAACTGCATTTTAATAATATCTGGTAAAAACTGGAATTTTTGTTATATACTAGTAGCAAACTGAGTAGCAAACTGGCAATTTAATTATATACTGGTACAAACTGCATTTTATTAATACTGGTAGAAAACTGGCATTTTTGTTATATACTGGTAGCAAACTGGCATTTTTGTTTATACTGGAAGCAAACTGGCTTTTAAATTATATAATAGAAGCAAACTGGCATTTTAATTATATACTGGTAGGACACTGGCATTTGTTTATATACTGGTAGCAAACTGGCATTTTGGTTATATACTGTTAGCAAACTGGCATTTTTGTTATATATGGGAAGCAAACTGGCTTTTTAATTATATAATAGCAGCAAACTGGCATTTTAATTATATACTGGTAGGACACTGGCATTTTAATTATATACTGGTAGCAAATTGTCAGTTTGTTATATACTGGTACAAAACTGGCATTTGTGTTATATACTGGTAGCAATCTGCATTTTAATCATATACTGGTAGCAAATTGGCATATTGGCACTTTATTCTCGGGTTCAGGGCACATTAGGAAAGATTTTGGGCAATTTCCCAAAGATCCAAAGCACGTGCCACCAATCATTTAACATACCACCACTAGAGATGTCCGAACTTTGCAAAATCCGGTCCGCTCGAGGTTCCGTGAATTTTCGAAAAATTTGAAAATTCGAAAATCCGCGAGCGGACCCGTTAAAATGAAATATTCTCAAATTTTCGAGATTTCTCGTATTTTCGAAAATTTTCGGAATTACGCAGTTTCGCGTATTTTCGGAAATTTTCGAAAATCCGAGTTATCCTTGTAATTTTGAAAATTTCCAAAAATCAGAAATCTCGTAATTTAGAAAATTTTTGAAAATACAAAGAAACCCGCTTTTCGGAAGTTCGGAAGGCGAAAATCCAAAAATACGCCGTCCGCGAACGGGATAAATCCCGGAGATCCGGGTTCGGATCCGCGAACTGGCCATCCGTAACCACCACTGATTAGTACATCTGGTTAAAAGGCAACTAAAAAAAATTCATCTATATATAAATCAGCTGAATAGATCTAGATCTAGAACCTTACAGAATTGGGCGATTCCATCATTTATTAAAATGACATTGTATCTCTTTACTCTCATCTCCTTGGCCTGGTTTCATCCCTTGTAACCAATGATAAATATTTAGAATTCCCTGACTATCCTATTGGTGGACATACATGCAAAGATAACAGCCATACGACATTGGGTTGACATTTGGCAACTTACCGTATATCTCGAGTATAAACCTCCCAGAGAAAACGAGGTACCTAGTTTTAGGAAAAGGAGGAAAAACCACACTGACCCAGTATAAACCGAGGGGGTAGTATTTGCCACTAAAGATGTTTGGAAACTACAACTCCCACATGCTTTATGCTGGAGTTTAGTTTTCAACATTTAGTTCAATACTTACAATAGATAAACCTTCTTTATTTGTGCATACTGTATGCACAAATATAGGAGGATTTACCCCTATTTGCAAGTATTTGCCACTAAGATGTTTGAAAACTAAACTCCACCAATAAAGCATGCTGGGAGTTGTATTCAAACATCTTAAGTGGCAAATACTTGCAAATAGGGGTAAATCCTCCTTTATTTGTGCATACAGTATGCACAAATAAAGAAGGTTTTACTCTTATTTGTATGTATTTGCCATTTAGTGTCAATGTCATGTTTCCCCTACCTTGTCCGGCGGCCGCGCGATCCGCATCCTCGCTCCACACCTCTACGCATCCGGATGAGTCACTACCCGCGCCCTCAACTTTGCGGCGCCGGGTAGTGACATCATCCGGATGCGCAGAGGCTGTGGAGCGAGGATGCGGATCGGCGGCCGCCGGACAGGTAGGAAACATTGACTCGAGTATAAACCGAGGTAAGATTTTCAGGCTTTTTTTAAAGCCTGAAACCTCGTTTATACTCAGTATATACGGTAATTGTTGTCAGATATGATGTGAAAATCTTTTTCAGAATAAAAACAATGGTACAATGTTGGAATAAAATTGAAAACACTTTTTTCCAGTTACACTTTGCAGGGCTTTTTTTCAAGGCTACATTTTTCTTGGACGGATTTATTTTTAAATCTCCTATTCAGTAGCTACATTGTTGGAAGATTGGTAAACCCAGCTAATAATAGATAGAGAAGCCATGGGTCATTGGAACTGATGCTGTCCTGTTAAATAACTGGTCATTTAATCTGTAACTAAACACATATTATACTTACCAATTAAGTATAATATGTGTTTTGTTCAGAATTGGAAAATGTAATTTCCATTAATAACTGAAGGATAGATTTAGCTGTAAAGTGACTAGAGGGAAACACCTACCTTCAGGACCAAGTGGACATTATCTATCTATCGATCTATCTATCTATCTATCTATCTATCTATCTATCTATCTATCTATCTATCATGCTCTTCGGAGTGCGTTTTCCATTAACTGATAAGTAGACAGACACACCGAACAGGGGCTTGTGACATTATCATTTTATGTACATCATATTATTTATCCAATAAAATATATTCTTAATTTAATTGATAGATACGTAGATAGATATATGATAGATAGATAGATAGATAGATAGATAGATAGATAGATAGATAGATAGATAGATAGATCGATAGATAGATAATGTCCACTTGGTCCTGAAGGTAGGTGTTTCCCTCTAGTCACTTTACAGCTAAATCTCTATCCTTCAGTTATAATGGAAATTACATTTTCCACTTCTGAACAAAACACATATTATACTTAATTGGTAAGTATAATATGTGTTTTTAGTTACAGATTCAAATGACCAGTTATTTAACAGGACAGCATCAGTGTTCCAATGACCCATGGCTTCTCTATCTATTATTAGCTGGGTTTACCAATCTTCCAACAATGTAGCTACTGAATAGGAGATTTAAAAATAAATCAGTCCAAGAAAAATGTAGCCTTGAAAAAAAGCCCTGCAAAGTGTAACTGGAAAAAAGTTTTCAATTGTATTATTCCAACATTGTACCATTGTTTTTATTCTGAAAAAGATTTTCACATCATATCTGACAACAATTACGATCCATATACCGAGTATAAACCGAGGTTTCAGGCTTTAAAAAAAGCCTGAAAATCTTACCTCGGTTTTACTCGAGTCAATGTTTCCCTACCTTGTCCGGCGGCCGCCGATCCGCATCCTCGCTCCACAGCCTCTGCGCATCCGGATGATGTCACTACCCGGCGCCGCAAAGTAGAGGCCGCGGGTAGTGACATCATCCGGATGCGTAGAGGTGTGGAGCGAGGATGGGATCGCGCGCCGCCGGACAAGGTAGGGGAACATTGACATTGACACTTAATGGCAAATACATACAAATAGAGTAAAACCTTCTTTATTTGTGCATACTGTATGCACAAATAAAGGAGGATTTACCCCTATTTGCAAGTATTTGCCACTTAAGATGTTTGAACTACAACTCCACAGCATGCTTTATTGGTGGGAGTTTTAGTTTTCAAACATCTTAAGTGGCAAATACTTGCAATAGGGGTAAATCCTCCTATATTTGTGCATACGTATGCACAAATAAGAGGTTTATCTATTTGTAAGTATTGAACTTAGATGTTGAAAACTACAACTCCAGCATTAAACATTGCTGGGAGTTGTAGTTTCCAAAAATCTTTAGTGGCAAATACTACCCCCTCGGTTTATACCGTGGTCAGTGTGGTTTTCCTCCTTTTTCCTAAAACTAGGTACCTCGTTTATACTCGGGACGGTTTATACTCGAGTATATACGGTAAGTTGCCAAATGTCAACCCAAATGTCGTATGGCTGTTATCTTTGCATGTATGTCCACCAATAGGATAGTCAGGGAATTCTAAATATTTATCATTGGTTACAAGGGATGAAACCAGGCCAAGGAGATGTAAAGAGATACAATGTCATTTTAATAAATTATGGAATCGCCCAATTCTGTAAGGCTTCTAGATCTAGATCTATTCAGCTGATTTATATATAGATGAATTTTTTTAGTTGCCTTTTAAACCAGATGTACTAATCAGTGGTGGTTACGGATGGCCAGTTCGCGGATCCGAACCCGGATCCTCCGCGGATTTATCCCGTTCGCGAACGGCGTATTTTTCCGGATTTTCCGCCTTCCGAACTTCCGAAACGCGGATTTCTTGTATTTTCAAAAATTTTCTAAATTACGAGATTTCTCGTATTTTCGAAAATTTTCGAAATTACAAGGATAACTCGGATTTTCGAAAATTTCCGAAAATACGCGAAACTGCGTAATTCCGAAAATTTTCGAAAATACGAGAAATCTCGAAATTTTGAGAATATCTTTCATTTTAACGCGGACCGCTCGCGGATTTTCGAATTTTCAAATTTTTTCGAAAATTCACGGATCCTCGAGCGGACCGGATTTTGCAAAGTTCGGACATCTCTAGTGGTGGTATGTTAAATGATTTGGTGGCACGTGCTTTGGATCTTTGGGAAATTGCCCAAAATCTTTCCTAATGTGCCCTGAACCCGAGAATAAAGTGCCAATATGCCAATTTGCTACCAGTATATGATTAAAATGCCAGATTGCTACCAGTATATAACACAAATGCCAGTTTGCTACCAGTATATAACAAAACTGACAATTTGCTACCAGTATATAATTAAAATGCCAGTGTCCTACCAGTATATAATTAAAATGCCAGTTTGCTGCTATTATATAATTTAAAAGCCAGTTTGCTTCCCATATATAACAAAAATGCCAGTTTGCTAACAGTATATAACCAAAATGCCAGTTTGCTACCAGTATATAATACAAATGCCAGTGTCCTACCAGTATATAATTAAAATGCCAGTTTGCTTCTATTATATAATTTAAAAGCCAGTTTGCTTCCAGTATATAACAAAAATGCCAGTTTGCTACCAGTATATAACAAAAATGCCAGTTTTCTACCAGTATATAATTAAAATGCCAGTTTGCTACCAGTATATAATTAAATTGCCAGTTTGCTACTCCAGTTTGCTACTAGTATATAACAAAAATTCCAGTTTTCTACCAGCATATTATTAAAATGCCAGTTTGCTACCAGTATAGTATATAATTAAATTGCTAGTTTGCTTCCAGTATATAATTAAATTGCCAGTTTGCTACTCCAGTTTGCTAACAGTATATAATTAAAATGCCAGGTTGCTACCAGTATATAATTAAATTGCCAGTTTGCTACTCCAGTTTGCTAACAGTATATAATTAAAAAGCCAGTTTGCTACCAGTATATAATTAAAATGCCAGGTTGCTACCAGTTTATAACTAAGCTACCACTATATAATTAAAAATACAGTTTTCTACCAGTATATAATGAAATTGCCATTTGCTACCAGTATATTATGAAATCCCCATTTGCACAGAGGTCAGGGATCCAGCTCTATGAATGGTATATTGAATGTTTCAATACATATGGCTTTAACATAAAGAAAATCTTTTACAGAGAAAGGTACTTACCTAATCGCTCGCTCCTCCACCACATCCTCTGACAGGTCCTGACGGACTCTGTACTCTATGTGTAAGTGCGTTGCGCGTGTGCATACAGAGTCTTCGGGACCTGTCAGAGGACACGACAGAGGAGCGGAAGATCAAGTAAGTTTTGAATCTTCTCTCCTGGCTCCTGCAGGTTTTATTGAAGAACGGGATGGAGGACACAGCTCCTTTACCTCCCGTTCTTCGATAAAACTGAATACCAACTTTTTTTTTATCAGAGGAGATACCCTTTAAACCATGTTTTACCTGGTTCATTTATGTTAGAATGCATTGGGGAATTAATGTCTTATACCAATATAGGTTTAGGTAATCCCCTTGTAACAAGTCCCAAAACCTTTATATTTTAGAAATGCTATAACATAATATTACCTAATATTTAATGTGATTGTGGGCTATGCTCTTTCTTACTGAAACTTACCGATTGACCAAAACACCTGTCAATCAGAGACAGAGACAAATTATACACAAGGCTAAATAGGCTCCTGTCTATATATAGGGCCCAGTTATGGCTCCAGAAACTGTAATGTCAGAGGGGTGCGCTCTTTATATATTAGCAGATTGGGCCCCAATTAGTCTAAATACGACTCTCTGTATGGCAACAGACATACTAGATTTACAGTCACGGAGTCATCTGTTCTTCGCCTGTTCCTGTGCTCCTTGCCCCTGATTCTTGAATAACTGATCCATTCTTTAGTTTTCAGAGAATACTACTTACCGACAGTAAATATCTACTGTATTTGTCTATTACAGATGCGCACAATAAGAGAGTAGACCTGCACTGCCACTCAGTGAAGATCATTTTTTAAACATTTAAGGATCAAAATAATAATTCTAAAGGTAGGGGGGGGGACACGACGTGCGCACAAGGTTTACTACTTATATATCAAACTTTACTACTAATATTATATATATACTAACATATCAAACAAATAACAGCATGTAGCAGGTATTAATTATTATCAGCACTTACAGATGATGTACTAAAGGAAAACGAACATGTGTATAAAGTTTATTTAAAAAACAGTTAAACTGAAAAGTACTCGGGACAGGGACAGGACTGGTAATTCCTACCTCCCATTATTGTTTCTGTGAGGAACACCAGCCCAAAGAAAACTGATTCTGCCAGTCTTCCTCCTTGCTTCAGCATCTTTAATACAGGAATAGTCCAGGACAAACCTGGCAAATAAAAAACTGTACGTGCTGTAGCTCCCCAACAAAACGATATTGGGAGGTAGGAATAATCAATCCTACCTCCCTGAGGTACTTTCCATTTTTAAACAGTTAATTTTTATAGTATATAGATATCCTTTAAGTATTCTCATGTAGCCTTTTTTTGCATTTTGCATTGTAATCATCTACAGTATGCAAAGAATAATCCAAGTGGTGGTTGGGGAAGTTTTAGTTGGAAAGGGGAGGCTTGCTTAGGGCACCAAAATATCTAGAATGGGCCCTAGTCTACCTGCTAACCAAAGACTGATGGGATAACTCTAAAGATAGCCTTACACGGTCCAATGGTTTTCTGATCGGATTTTTAATCCGCCAAAATGATTCAAAATCTGAAGATTTCACCTGATCACAGTTTTTTTTTAAACGGTCGATGACGTTGAACGATCTATCGAAAAAATCCTTGATATTCCGATCAATTTGATTGAATTGAAATCTGAATTGATCAGAATATTGATGCCCTGTATGGGGGCCTTAACTTTTTTATAATAACTCCCAAACACACCTACAAAAATCTGGTTGGTCTAGAACAAATCTTAAATCTGCTTTGTTCTTGGATTTTGAACCAATCACATTACTGGGTGTGTTCAGGAGACATTTAAATAGTGAGATTAAATTAGTGAAGCTCAGTTTTGCTTTACAGAAAGGTGTCTGCTTTGAATTTCTAGTTTGGTATCCTGAGTAGCCTTCAGCTCTGGAGGCTCTCAGTTTACTTTTGTTCAATATAAAGTATATGGTAAATAATATGGGGCTGATGCATTAAACATTGCAATTAATCTGTAGCAAACTATCAAATGTTTTCTAACTGTAGAAAGTCTTTATCAACTTTTATTGCATTAGCCCCTAACTGTCGTTCCATTGGGCCTTGTTGCCCAAACCGTGTATGAGCCTTAACTAGATAGCTGACATGCAAATTCACTGTTTAAAGAAAACAAGACCAATCTGCATGTGCAGCTACACAAGCACTGACAGACATAGGCAGACGGTCTATCTATTTCCCTTTTTAACATCTATCTTTCTCTTGTTTAACATTTATTATCAATTAACGGTATCTATAAATGGTCTCTCATCTATATATCTGTAGGGAACTATAAATTAGTTACCTTTTAGTCTTCTTGTTCTGGCAGGATTTGGCCAGTAGGAGCCACTGTGTAAAAGTATAAAAGGCTCAACCCTGTGCCCAGCCTCTTTCTGACTTTCTGGAGTTTCCCCAGAGGAGAGGGGTAGTGCCTGCGACCTTAGATAACAGGTAGGCCTGGGTAATGTGAGATTAGATTCTGTTATAGATCACTCCAGGAGTGATATAGGAGTAGGGTTGCTAGTGTGCAGCCTGAACTCCAACAAGGAGATTTAGCAAGGACTAGAGTCCTGAGTATACCACCCATGCATAGGGATATATTGCCAGACATAGGGGTAGAAGATTCCACTACAGTGACCTGAGAGCTGGGGTGGCACTAACAAGCTGATTGTTCATTTATGCTGTACCTTATCCTTTGGTTTGTATTTATGTGATATCGTGCCATGCTATGTCAACTCTATTGTGCTAATGCCAATACCTTATTAATATTGTTCTGTTAATAAATAAGATACTGTTTAAGTTCAAGAACCACTGGTGCCCATTTATTACATTCTACCTGGAGTGGTAGTTCAGCCAACACCCTGCCTCCAACATATGCGAGGACCCACTCCTGATAAATAAGTGTCTTTTGCATAGAATAGCGCAATTAAGTACCCCCATTTTACATATCTATTACCTGTCCATGCATCAATTATTTCTATGTATTTATCTTTCTCTATCTCTGGAAACGGACGACAAAAGGACGCTTTGCCAACAATCGTACATGTGTTGCAGCTTCAGTGTCATTTGTGATCCTTTCTGATAGATCAAGAATGGTGGCAACATGGCCTGCCGCAAATGTAGGACTGTCAGCTGACCCAGCCATTTACCTGCTTTTGGCTGCTTCTGACCCACAGAAGTCTTTCAGTCTATCTACTCTAACTATCAATCATTCCATCATTTTATTATCAACTATATATATAACCTCTATCTGTCTAATTATCAGTCATATATCATGTCTCTCTGTCTATCTCTCTCTCTGTCTCTCTGCCTATCTATGTACACTATCTATCTGTGTATCTTATTTCTATTTATCTTTCAGTCTGTCTATTTCTCTGTTTGTCTGTCTATCTATCTGTTATTTTTCTCTCCAATATCTGTTCTTCTATACCACTTCTTTTAGGTTGGCACAATGGGTGGTAAATTCCTGTATGAGTTCCAGAGAGAACAGTTGGGATCACACTACTAATACCCTGGAGTTGGGATACGCTGGTCTCCAGCCTTGGAGGTTTGTGGCAGCAATGCGAATAATTCTAGAGGAAATTCGTTTTCTTCTCATTCTTTACTCTTTGGAAAAGTTCCCAATATTTCCCGCGCTGTGGTCAGGAAGTAAATGTCTAACAGATGTGGGATGTCCCTACAGTGAATAGGAGCTGCAGCTACCCCATCCCCCTCTCTCCTCCTCCTCCATCCCAGGCAGACAAACGATGTGAATACAGACAGTACCAATGTTCTATATAGGTGCAGATACTTTTTCAGTTTAGGATCTTGGTAGCTACAGAGTTACGGAGACTACAGAGGTGGGTGTGTCATGGGTGGATGAGGAGCAGGGAGACATTAAAGGGAACATTTTAATTTGTTCCATGATCAGCCCTGACTACACTCAGACACAGGGAGGTCCCTGACTGCACCCATGACTTCTCCCTGACAGCCAGACTGGGAACTGTAACTCTGTAAACCATCAGATTGACCAAAATTTACCCTGTCGTGTCCACATCACTATGGATATTGCATTAAACAGCATCTGGGGCTGGTTATGACTTCATCCTTCAACCCTCCCCCATAGTCTATCAGAGGAGGGTGGGAGGGGGTTGGATGGGACAAAGAGGTGGGGGGGGAGTGGGACAAGTCATCACAGTTGCAGAAAAAGTTAAGCGATTTGTGCACAGTTAAGTAATGGATATTACTATATATAGGGCTACTTGGGGAGTAGTTGGGGTATAATGGTAGTGTTAGGGGTACAGGGGGGAGTGGTAAGGGTTCTGGGGAGTGGTAGGGGTATAGGGGAAGTGGTAGGGGTACAGGGGGAGTGGTAGGGGTACAGGGGAAGTGGTAGGGGTACTGGGGGAGTGGTAGGGGTACTGGGGGATGGGTAGGGGTACTGGGGGAGTGGAAGGGTACAGGGGGAGTGGTAGGGTACTGGGGAAGTGGTAAGGGTACAGGGGAAGTGGTAGGGGTACAGGGGGAGTGGTAGGGTACAGTGGGAGTGGTAGGGGTTCTGGGGAAGTGGTAGGGGTACTGGGGGAGTACTAGGGGTACAGGGGGAGTGGTAGGGGTACAGTGGGAGTGGTAGGGGTACTGTGGGAGTGGTACAGGCGGGTGGGTAGGGTACAGTGGGAGTGGTAGGGATACTGGGGGAGTGGTAGGGGTACAGGGGGAGTACTAGGGGTACAGGGAGAGTGGTAGGGGTACTAGGGGAGTGGTAGGGGTACAGGGGCAGTGGTAGGGGTGCAGGGGGAGTGGTAGGGTACAATCCCCCACCAATGGGTACCCAGAACACGCAGGAAGACCGATCAGAAGCCATCTAGATATCTGGGTGATATATGTCCACACATTAGACATTACCTGAAAGGGGCGAGCCCCTATTGGCTCCTGGTCAGTGCAGGGAGCGAGTAATGTAAATCTCTATATTAGACACAGTGCTAGATTGTCAGCCCCGCCCAGCATTTTGTATTGGTTTAGAACATTGAGGGGACTGAGCTGAGTCCCGTTATCTCCGGTATATAAAACCTCCCACAGGGCCAACTCTCTGTCCTGGTCTCAGTATTGGAGGGGCTGCTGCACGGAGCTCTTGCTGTTCTGGTCGTTACAAAGGGAACCGACAGATTCCAACATGACAAGCAAATCATCCTACAGGAGGATCTTCGGGGGGAACCCCAGATCCAGCTCCTCTGGAACCCGCTATGTGACCTCCAGCAATAGGTATTCCCTGGGCAGTGCCATGCGTCCGGGCACCATCACCAGCAGCCGGGTCTATTCCACCTCTTCCTCCCCAGTGGTGTACAAGTCCTCCTCCGCCAGGTTGAGGAGCAGCCTCCCCCCAGCCAGGGTCCAGGACCAGGTGGACTTCACCCTGGCCGATGCCATCAACCTCGAGTTCAAAGCCAACAGGACCAACGAGAAAGCCGAGATGCAGGAGCTGAACGACAGGTTTGCCAGTTTCATCGACAAGGTGCGATTCCTGGAGCAGCAAAACAAGATCCTGGTGGCTGAGTTGGAGCAGCTGAAAGGGAAGGGGACCTCCAGGGTAGGGGACCTCTATGAGGAGGAGATGAGGGACCTCCGCAGGCAGGTAGACATGTTGACCAACGACAAAGCCCGAGTGGAAGTGGACAGAGACAACCTCTCAGATGACCTCCAGCGCCTGAGAGACAAGTAAGAACCCAACCAACCTCAATCATTTCTGACACTGCCCATGGCCTGCTATCACATGGTGATGTCCAACTACAATGGTCTGCACCACTGGAGAGTGGGATCTAGTTACGGGGTCGGTGTGTAGTTGGAACATCCAGAACCCAACAGCCAATTCAGTGTACAGGGGACCATGCAGCCTAATCCCAGGGTTTAGAGACAGGGAGATGGCTAGTAACACTTTATAACACAGTATTTTCACCATTTTCTTTTTACACCCATCAACATCTCAGATGAGTTTGGTAATTATGGTTATGTCATCTGTCATTCACACAGACATTGGTGACTTTCCAAATGGTGGTGGAGTGTTTGTTCCTTTAAATGATTGTAGAGATACAGTTGGTTGTAGTCAGGCTGCCAGTACAATTACTATCTGACACTGAACTAGAAGCTTGTGGTTTAGTAGATTTCCTGTGCAACAGAAATGGTGAAAACATTCATCCAATGAGAAGGAGAGGAATGTGATGGGGTTTTCCAGAGATGGGCACAGACTTTGATACAATCATCAGAAGAAACTTTCTAGTTTCCACTGTGCCTGGTACTGGGCTCATGTGAATGGGTGTGGCAGGGGGTACATTGTGTTGGGTGACTCCATTTTGGATTTCCTTTGAATGAAAGATGAGATGTTCACTATAATAGTTTACATTTTCTGATTAGTTAACTATAAGTTTTACTAAAATATTAATATAGATCACAGCAGTAACCCTGTTTACTAAGCAATAGTAATTAAATTATCAACTTTAATTCAACTTTAAATAGAGTTGTTAATGTGAGAAGGAAGATCCACATAAAAAGTCCATGTTTTATGGTGACCATGTTAGAGGTAACACTGTATCCCTATTCGGATATATTGAAAGGCACATTGTGGAAATGAATCATAACATTTTAATCTAGAAAAATTGCTTTTTTTTCATTGTGTCAATTGTGCTAATTTTACCCCAACCAATGAGATGTTAGCTTTCAAATTTTTAAATACGATCTGGTTGGTTGGGGCAAAATTAGCACCATTGTTAATGATGAAAACTTATATTGAATCTCACCTTGTGTTT
The DNA here is from genome assembly GCA_019447015.1 of Hymenochirus boettgeri. Lineage (NCBI taxonomy): Eukaryota > Metazoa > Chordata > Amphibia > Anura > Pipidae > Hymenochirus > Hymenochirus boettgeri. The sequence continues at coordinate 47,075,897 of CM033474.1, read as the reverse complement.
AGACACAATCGTATTGTATTTGATCGCGGTAACATCATGTGGACTCACTAGGATAATCCTACTGTCTGTCACTAATCTATTGGTGTGAAATATAGTTATATTCTCTTAGCTTCTCTGCTGTCAGATCTTTCTATTAAAATCTTTTAGAACAATTGTCTGTTATGCTAAACTGTGAATGAATTTCTTGTTTTCAGGTTGCAAGATGAAATGATCCAGAGGGAGGAAGCAGAAGGCAATCTACAGTCATTCAGACAGGTTAGTGACTTGCAGACAAAAGTCTCCCCGCACGTAACTTCAGGGACCACACCATAATTAATCAGCGTACAGTGTAATGCTGCCAATTTAAATGGCCCCCTAGTGGAAACAAATTGCAATAGTAAAATCTAATCTAAAAGTAAAAACTTTTATTGAATAACCCTGTTTATGCCTAACAAGGAATTAAGTTTCAAAATGTTAATATTGTTTGTTTAACTGTAACATAAGAGAGTAGAGATAGAAAACGGTTTGCTGCAAAGTTGTTTTTGTGGCAATATTTTTGCAATTAAAAAAAGTCACCCATTTCACCAATATGGATTCAGATAAATCATATTGCTTAGACCTGTGACATTTCAATATATTCTGTCCATCTCCAGTAGAGAGCTTAGAATCCCTGAGTTATAAAGTTTGGGTTATAAACTTACATGCTCTCTTTAAAAGTCCTCTAAATTGCGCTGCAGTTTACTGGTCCTTTAAATACAACTTATTCAGTAAAAAGTGAGTGTGTGTAAACACATTAAGAACATGTCTGAGGAGTAGGAATGCAGAGCAGATGGGAAAAATTACCCAGCATGAAAGTCCATTTGACACAGTTTGAAAAAAAACTGTTCCTTGATTTAAACTGACAATATCCGCCTGCACCACTTTATAGCCAGTCTGTACTGCAGATGTTACACTGTTTATCTTGGTTCTTTCCCAGGAGAGCAGACAACAAATTGATGTAGGTGATTGATTTATTAGGTCACCCATTCATTTCTAGGTTTTCTTAACATTCTACCAGTTTATTTCTGACTATAAAGGAACAAATGTAAAGTGTCAGTGTGTGATTTCCATCCATGCTATTGGGAGAAGCAGGGCTAAATGCATCACCCTTGGGATAAAGTTCACAAATGCAGTTGTTTCTTCCCAACCCTCTTTGTAATTCATTCAGACAAAAGAGAACCCAGCCAGTGCAGAACACAATGGTGTTTCAGATTTGGATATAGACCCCTATAATGGTGACTTGGGGGCTGGGACCATCTGTTTCCTCCTCTAACAAGCATTAGGAGTTTCTCACGGCTTCTCTTTGGAATGCAGAAATAAGGATTGTGCTGAGTGTCAGGGCAGTGGGTTGAAATAATAGGTGGCTTTGTCTTCTATTGGAGACTTACTGCATTCTATGGCTTGTGTCATGCTGAAAGTAAAAGGACATTTCGTATAAAACCCGCAGGCTGCAGCAGATGCATCAGATTTACAGTATTTTCATTCTTATGCTGCACGTTATGTGAAAGGTTTTTATTCATTTTATATAGTTTTCTTTGCTTATGATCATTTTAATATAAGCCATAGATCTCTATATTTCCATTGCTATTTACACGTTCTCTGTCAGGGAGGAGTCCCCACACTGACGTAACCATGATCTTGGGACTTGTCCTGGTGTGGAGGGGAAAAAAAAGTTGTGCAACCACTAGATAAGTGATGTGGCAAAATGTGAAGGATCCTAGCAACAGTGTCTTAACCCCTTCATCCCTGCCCGCCGAACCAGCTTGTCAGTCTACTTTCTATAAGCAATTGTTCATTCAAAAACTACTGGGAAAAATTCTAATTGACATTTATGACATTTATACAATGACATTGTATTTAGAACCAGGGCTCACTTCCTATACAAAGACCCTTCTTTAACCTTCTTTAGCACATTCTACTATAAATGAATGGGCATTTTTCAGTCATATAATGGATTCATCTTATTAATAATACTGTTAATTGTAATTTAGTAAATGTATATATTGTATTTATGTGCCATCCCCCCTCCCCGATGCTGCAGCCAACCTGTGCAATTTGCTTCCCAACACCTGGTGAACAAGCAGGTGACAATCGGCCACCTCGGTCAATATTTGCGTGTGTGGCCGTTTGGTTGAATGACTACGTTGCTCTGTGCGGTCGGAGCACCAAACACCCTGAGTGATTGGCCATACATGTGCGATTATTGCCAAAAAAGTCCATTTGGGTTTAGGCTGCAAATCACGCATGATTGGTTATGTGTTAAATCTGTTTTGTTATATAAACTCACAAGCATTTATGAATTTGATTGTCTGTTAAATTCAGGTTGTAGGTATGAATATAAACCTGTCTGTGTGTGCTAATTTCCTGCCTTTGGGAAAATTCAACATATTAAATAGGAACCCCTTACATATGTGTCTATGGGAAAGCAGACTTTCATTGAAAAGAGAATCATTACCAAAAGAATCCAATGACATACAGTGGGGTCCATGTTTAGAAGAGGGTATATTAAAGTACTGTAACCTCTGGTACACCTTAGTAGTGCTGTACTGTAATACTGTACTACATAAAACGTATTAAACCACATAGTACGAACTAGGGGGACTTTACAGAGAGCTGTTGTTTGAAAGAGGTTTTGTTATATCCCATGTATGACTTTAAATTGCCACTATTTGCTGGCATTAACATAGTCTTGCAAATAAATGTGAAATCGCTGCATGGGAGACATTTTTCCGAAACTCACATAGGCCCCCTTACCTGCAAATCCTATGCAAAGTTGTGCAAACACTTTGTAAATGGGTTACCAGATGTTACCATATGGGTTAACAACTGACACAACATGAATCAGTCCATTTAGTGGTTGAAATGGTTAAAAGGAAGGAATTGCTTTGCTAGATTTTTAGCAATACCAGATGTTATATATTCAGTTACTGTGTATACTGAACACGGCTGTAAGGTCAATATCAGTATATTAACATTGTACATATTTTACTACCCACCCTACAGTGGTGGACTTGGTCTACTGCCCTCCTCCCCCTAGGTAATACAGTATTTAGCAGCCGTATATTATCCCCAGTATCTCATATAGTGGCCTTACTAGCCTTGTCTTTTCCATTAGGGATTGGCTATTTTCCAAACTATTTTCCTGTGATCTTCAGAGATCAGGGAGGGGTCAGGGGTTAGGATATCCCCTAAGTCATATGGACAGATCCTGACCCAAAGGAATAAAGTACAGACAGATGGTGTTCAATATTTTAGTACTGCCTCTTTAAACAGTGCATGACCCAATCAGATTGTGTTTAAAGTGATGCTTTCGCAATATCTTCCATTAGCAGCATTGCAGGGATGTGAAATCTGTGGCCCTCCAGCTGCTCACATAAGGCTGGGGTTGAAAGTACACCAGAAGGACACTTGGGTTCTAAAAAACATTCCATTGTAGTTTATAGAGGTTTCAGTGAGCAGCTGAAAGACATGTAGGGCAAGGAAGACATGTAGCCTGTATCCAATCCTCATAGACCTACTATTACTTAATAAAAAATACATCTAATACTTCTTGGATAAATGAATCTAACTGCACTTCTGCAATATTACATTTGTAACCAGGGCAATCAACATCACAATCCATTTTATTGGCCTCTATTCTAAGAAGCCGTTTCTGATGTCACTAATATCCCACTCTTGCCTTATGGCATTAGGTCATAAGGTTGGACAATAAAGGGAAGTCATTTGTGTTTCTTTAATTAAAGTGGAAATACAAGGATACACAAGTTAGCATGTGGATGTGCATAGTTGTAAAATTCCATTGGTGTTTATAACATGCTCTCTTAATGGCTGATTGCGATTTCTTTTTTCTGTTCAGGACGTTGACAATGCCTCTTTAGCACGCATTGATTTGGAACGGAAAGTGGAGTCTCTGCAGGAGGAGATCATTTTCCTGAAGAAACTGCACGATGAAGTAAGAACAATCTTCCTTGAATGTGATGTTCACGTCCAGTTCTGTATTGTTCCTAGTATACCAATTATTGCACATTTATTAAAGGGGAAATATTATTTCTTTGGCTAGGAAATACGTGAACTGAAGCTTCAAATTCAGGATCAGCATATCCAGATTGATATGGATGTTGCTAAACCAGATCTCACCGCTGCCCTGCGGGATGTCCGCCAACAATACGAGAACGTTGCTAGTAAAAATCTCCAGGATGCCGAAGAATGGTACAAGTCTAAAGTATGTAAAAAGAGATTCCTATATTTATTATCAAGCAATTATATTCACACATGTATTTTCTTATGATAAAAAAGCAGAGGGCTCATGCACATGGGATTGTTCCCCCCATCAGGGTTTAGAGGTGATGAGCAAATGTTTAAAGAGTGTTTACATTTTCTTATGCATCATCTGAAATCCACTTAAAATAATCGGAAGGAAGCCAAGCAAGGTATTACATTGGCTCATCTTGAGTGCAGAGACTCTAGAACTTTATCTAGAACCAGGTTTTTCCAAATGGATAGATATGGTGCTGGGTGGCAGTTTCTGCTTCTAGATTGAAATTCTTGTTACTTTACATCTAAACAATACTATTTCCTCCCTACATGTTTTTATTCTAGACCTAGTCTATGTCAATAAGCTGTATAATTTATCATTCTGGATCTTATGCTCCTTTAGCTAGTTGTATCGCATGTATTTACATCACAGCTCTGGCCCTGTAAAGCTTGCACTCTAATTTTTTTTAATTGCGACAAAATTTTAAGTTGCTACTCAACTAATATGTCACCAACTGGTGGTTACTTAGCAGACCTGTATGTTTGTATAACAGCCTTAAGAATTAACACCAAGACTAAGCAAGACTGAACATTTTAAGATATTAGAATCCAGCATTGTTTATCGGTGGCTCAGTTGTTAGCACTTGCCTTGCAGCGCTGAGGTCCTGAATTCAAATCCACCCTTGGGCACATCTGCAAGGAGTTTGTATGTTCTCCCTGTGCTTGCGTGGGTTTCCTCTGGGCATTCCTGTTTCCCGCACAATCATAAAGACAAATTGATAGGTTGTATGTGAATATAAAGTGATTAGATTGTAAGCTCTTCAGGGCAGGGCCTGATATGAATTGTGTAATTGTGGGAGATTGTGAAATAAAATACATACAATACAAATACATACATCCTGAAGTGTAATGCTTTGTATTTTCAGTTTGCTGACCTCTCAGAAGCTGCTAATCGCAATAATGATGCCCTGCGCCAGGCTAAGCAGGAGGCCAATGACTACCGTAGACAGATCCAGACTCTTACCTGCGAGATTGATGCAATGAAAGGATCAGTGAGTAAAATATTTAGGACTGTGGCGAACCAAGACCAATATAGGTCATTTGTCAGACTTCCTATGCATTGAAGGGTAATATTTCATGCTGTAATGTGTGATGTCACATATCAATGAACTCACACAGTTTAGTGCCATCTTGTAGACAGGACACGGTATTGTAAACTGTATGATACTTAAAGGCCACTGATTTGATGTCCTGGAAACAAAGTATAAATCTACAGATATATAAAATTATAAGTCGCATTAGTGTTCCATTGAATTACTGCAGACATATGTTAACATAACCGCACAAAAAGAAACAGTATTGTAGTGTTTACAAACATTTGTGTTGCCTTGAAATAATAAATAATTCGCATTAGTGGGCCTCTGATCAGATCTTATTACAAAGGGGTGAAATGACAATATCATTATAATATTATGTCATGTTTTTGTCTGGCAGAATGAGTCTTATGAGCGCCAAATGCGAGAAATGGAAGAGAACTTTGCTCTTGAAGCTGCTAATTACCAGGACACTATTAACCGCTTGCAAGAAGAGATCCAGAACATGAAAGAGGAGATGGCTCGCCACTTGCGAGAATACCAGGATCTGCTCAATGTAAAGATGGCACTTGACATTGAAATTGCCACTTACAGGAAGCTGTTGGAGGGAGAAGAGAGCAGGTAGTTTTAAATGCTTTCCATAACCCTTTCTATGTATTCTATGTAGTAACCTAATCTGTGTTAGTTAACTCGTAACTGGGTTGTGTTTTTACAGAATCTCCGTTCCTGTTCATTCTTTTTCTACAATGAGCATGAGAGGTAAATATCCCTATATATCTACTAAAATACTTGTGATTTCAACAGACACATACAGCAGAATGTAGGCGTCTACGACTTGGACATGAGTTTTTAAGTTTGCAATTCGGCGAAATTATTTTGCAAATTATCTTCCCTGTGCTTTTTTTGGATCAACTGTAGCACTTACAAGCAATTTAGAATTGTGTATTAAAGGGCATGTAAAAAGCTGGTGACAACTATCTGCCCACAACCCCAACTGCTATTTTACCAGTATATTACATGCATATTTAATGAGATATGGAAAGATAATAATTGTCTCCATTCTGGAAGATTAAGCAGTCTCCTCCCCCCATTCAGTCAATCAAGTTGTGACTGCTGACATCACAGCCAACAAAGGATTTCAGTTTCCCCTGTTGCCCCCTCTTCACACGCTCAAGCTTGTAAAAAGCTCTTTGAGCAGAGGGAGCAGGCAGATTCCTTTGTATTCATTGTAATTGAAGTGTATTTATCATTAAATATCTAGTTACAAATGCATCTCATAAATTGGTAAAAATAGCAATTGGGGTTGTAGGCAGATAACTGACAAGTCACCATTTTTATTAAGGGTGGACATGCCCTTTAATGTAAGCATGCACTTAATTCTGAAATTAATTCATGTATTTCACATTCTGTGTAGTACGTAGCATTAGAAAAGGTCAAAAATTCAAGAATATCTTTAATTCTGTTTGCATTAAAGGCAAACAGCTCATAGGTGTGAACGGTACCATTCACTCCTATGAGCACAGTGTTTTGATGCGATCTTGACAAGCCCTAAAAGGGAAAGAACTGTTATACCATGGTTTACCTAAGATTGCCCACTATTGTGCTTTACTCTTTAATTCCTGATATAAAAACAGTTCAGGGACAGGATATCCACTTCTAAGATATAAAGCAGGAAATGCAGATTCTGTTTTACAGATGATTTCTCTTGTTAAAGCCTATAATAAATATGGGTTTATTTTTGCAGAAACCAACCTTGAGTCTCACCCTGTGGATACTCATTCCAAACGAACCCTTTTAATCAAGACTGTTGAGACAAGAGATGGGCAGGTTTGTTGGCATTTTATACCATTGCAATAAAATACAGGCAACAAAGCACTTAGGTCATATCACACCATTCAAGATTTTTTATGGTCAAGAAAGTCATTGGTTCTTATCCTTATGTTGGGATAAGATGCAGGAGCACTGCTTTGTCAGATCAGGGTAATTGCAGGAGGTTCTTGAAAGGGCAAGTGAAAGGGAGAAATACTAATATAATAACAAGTGAAGTTGTGTAATCTAGGATTATAGAATTCATACGGTTAGTTTAAATTGACTTCTCCTTTTAATTACTTAGAATTTAGATCCCTCACTACCTTAAAGGGTATCTAAACTGGATGATTTTTATATTGCCCTTTACTGGAAACTATAATTCTCCCCAACTACCACTGCACTTTTTTTTGTGTTGAACAAACACCTATTTCTTAAGATATCCAATCTGAAGCATTTTGCATTTCAGCTGTCAATCAAGTGCCTACATTTAATAAACTCTGCTGTGTGTTGTTAGGGGTGCCATTTGGTATGTGTTAAATGCCCTCTCCCAGTGCTGGCTTATGGTGATCACCATGAGGGGTTTTTGGTTAAGACTGGTAGGAGGGATAATTAGCCTGAGCAAAACAAGTACTGTATTGAAGGCATGCAGCAACATACACACCTAAGAGTTATGGTGGCCATCTGAGTTATCTTGTGGCAGATCATACAATAGTCGGCCGTGTATGGACGATTGGCCTATATCTTTTCCTATTTGGGCAAAAAAATATTGTTACACCCCATCCGATCGTAAGATCCACGTATTTTGCGCGATTGTCGCATCTATGGCCACATTAAGTGTTATATGTATTTAATTATAGATTCTGATGAGGCAAAGTAATTTTTTTAGTTTACATACCCTTTAACAAGTATTAAAGCGATATAATGCATCCTATATAATAAAATGCTGCGTCCGTGATTCCATGTGTCACTGCAGTTTCAATCGATTTACCACTAGAGGGAGAAACACACACACACAGGCATGGACATAGACATCAGATAAGGTTGATTGTTTGGGACACAGTGGGGACTCTGGCTTTTGGACACAGAGAGGACTCTTGCTTTGGGACACAAGGGGGACCCTGGTCTTGGGACAATGAGAGGGGGCTCTGGGACACTGAGGGGGGAGACTTGGAGGGGGGGGGGGACCTACGGCCTTGGGAGACTGAGGTGGCACTCTGGGCTTCTAGCACCCATTAATGTAATGGGCTTAATTTCTAGTTGTTTTATGAATGACATATCTACCAATCAGCGTATGTTTTACACACAGTTTTTATTTAGTTATTTCTTCTAATACATCTTCTAATCTATTATATTAATGGTAGAAACTATAACCCAAAGGAGTTATTTGACCAGTACTAATTCTATATTTTTCTAGGTTATTAATGAGAGCTCCCAGCATCAAGAAGACTTTGAATGAATATGAAGATTTTGGAGCATAACAGAAAACCTTTACCAGCACCATAATACTGTCCTAAACTTAAAGAAATCTAGCTTTCAAGTGCCTTTTGCAGTTTACTGGAGAGCGCAAGATAGGAATAAGCTAGGTGACATTTTGGTTTGGCAGAGGGACAGGCCTTTGTGAAGGACAAACCAGAAGCTTCCTTCAGTCTAGTTTACAAATTTAAAGGGTAAGTACACTGTGAACACAACTTAGTATTACTAGATAGTAATAAATGTAAAGTGTATTTTTTTTTGTTCTAAGGCCCTTCTATACCCTACCTTTAGTCATGTCCTGTGTTCAGCTCCGCATCCACGAGATTGGCCAAGTCCCTTTGCCAGGCACCTGACGTCACTTTACATTTAAAGCTTAAGCTATCTAGTAATACTAAGTTGTATTTACAGTGTACATACCCTTTAATAGCAATATCTTGTGCCTCAATACTGTTTTTCTTACAATTTCTATTTTCCAGGCAGCCAATGCTTCAATAAATCTTTAAAAACCAATGTACACGTATCTTTTATTTATCAGACCTTGGGTTTTGTGAATAACATTTGGAGGGGTAAAACGTATCTCTAACCTATACATTGTAACCAAGGGGCAAATTTATAAACCTGCAGAATCAGAAAAGTCCGATACCAAGGGTTAATACCTGTCTGGAAGGAAGGTCAGCCAGGCAAATAAGATTAATAAGACCTGCTGGGTCGTTAGTGAGCATCCATTTCTGATCCTGCACCGGTCCTTTCCTCTAGCATACTTCTACATCATTGGCTATTGTGGAGTTAAACATGCTCAGATTTCTACTGAGCAACTAATTGCCCAGGGGGTTAGTCCTGCAAACAGGAAGTCAGTACTTTAGAATTTTTTTTAAATATACAGACAAATTCACATATTCATAAAGGCATGGCATCACTATTTTGCTACACCGCACCTTTAACCATCGTTGCCACAATCATAAATTTACGATCACAGATTTATGACCACGATGATCAGAGATTTCTCTCGCCCATACAATAATATTGCGGTATTTTGGTAATACAATGTAACGGCTTTGGAGCATGAAATTTATTTTAAGAAAAAAGCAAATCATCATTTGCATGTTTCACATCTAATTCGCAATAACTTTTATAATTCAAACACAAAACAAATGATCTTTTCTCCAATGAATGAACACATGCACACGCGTGACGAAAAACCATTTCTGCCGGTAATTGCACGTGTTTGCATTTCGTCAGGCGTCATTCATTGATCCAGCCGGAGGATTGGCAACAAAGCCCGACTGAACGTCTATTTAGGGCGACAAAGCGGCCACACAATTGTTGCTCGAAACGAGGGCTCATACACATTGGGCCCCGCGATCACACGTGTGTATGAAGCTTAAGAGGAGAACTGGGTACCAAGCAAACATGTCTGGATGTGACAATATTCTTTACAAAAAGGTGATGTGGGCTGCAAGTATTAAGCAACCAATTTCATTATATCCTATGAAAAATAGGCAAAGGGCCATATTTATAAAGGTGCGGTAACGCCATAGATTGATATCGTAAATCTACAATCAGTTTTGTAGATTTATGATAGTTATTGTTGATCTACACCTGCTATTGTAGATTTACTCTAACGTTTGTAGTTTGTACAATATCGTGTGGTGGTATAATATCGCAATGTAGAGTCCTGCATTGGGTCAGGTACCCGCGGGTTACCCAATTTGCACAGGTCAAGTCAGGACGCAGGTAGAGGAATTCCAGTATTTAAAAAAAGCAACCTTTTTTTCCTGTCTATGGAGAGAGATCTGTCTGTAATAACTGGAACTGAGAATACATTGTTATCCATCCAAGACAATATGCAGTGTGTATAGCACCATACACTATATCACACTATGGCAGATAAAGGGCAAATATATCTAGATGCAAAAGCTCCCAGCCTCTTAAGGCTCGTACATACGCACGATGTGCGCACTGAGCCATGACTCCCAATACCGACCTCTACCAGCGATGAACGGCAGTTTCGTACTTAGAATCTTATACTGGATCCCATTGTGGATAAGAATACAGACAGCTATGTTCAACTTTTGTAGTGCCTGGGTAGGTTTTGCAGAAATCACTGGGTAAAAAGCAGTTAATGCTGGAGTGATTTAAAAGGGTTTAAATTCTGACCTTGTTTTTACTAGCAGAGGTCAGGCCAGCAAAGTAACAATCTCCCATAGAACAAAGTAACAAACTTCTATCTGCACCTGCACCTATGCATGAGACCAGAGCAAGAGTCTGCATGGGAACAGATGACATGTGATTTCATTGGTGTTTGTAAATCCTTCTGGCCATAATGATCTTTGGGGTGTGGATGATTCTAGTGAAGATAATAACAATGTACCACCTGATGACGTTCAGTTATATCTACAGCAGGTTTGTGGACCTACACATGATGACTGTTAAAACTCCCATGCATTGTATATCAGCAGAGTACAGACAGGGAATGCTGGGAGTTGTAGTTTTCAAAACAGCAAAAAAATATCTACACCCATATAAAGGTGTAGCTATTTCACTGCAGCTCCACCTCCTCCCTACCCATAATCCTCTGTTATGGTACCTCCTCATTTTAACTTTTACTGTCTTCCATGATGCAAGTTTAGACAGTGGGTGGAAATTGAAATGTATATTCTGCAGGACATAGTTATAAAATCATGTATTGGTAACCAGTAGATCTCCAGATGTTTGAAAACTTTAACTAGGCATTCCTTGCCTATAGAGTGAATGCTGGGAGTAGTAGTTTTCAAACTATCCCTGTCACAGTTCAACAAGAAAATAGTTGCAGATAAAGATTTAAAATGAGCTGAGGTCCATGGGTAGGTATAAGTTGGGGACAGTAGAGGCCCATGGGTAGGTAGGGGACAGTAAAGGCCCATGGTTAGATAGTTAGGGACAGTAGAGGCCCATGGGTAGGTAGAAGTTGGGGAAAGTAGAGGCCCATGGTTAGGTAGTTGGGGACAGTAGAGGCCCATGGTTAGTAGTAGTAGTAGTTGGGGACAGTAGGGATATATATATAAAGTGTACATTGTACTCTATACCAGGGATCTCCTACCTGTGGGCCTACATTTGTTTGAAAAATATTAACTCCCAGCATTCCACTACAGCACTCACAGTATCAGAAGGCATCCAGGGAATGCTGGGAGTTGTAGTTTACAGACATTTGGATGCCTGCAAGTTGAAGACCCTGCTATATATTTTAATGGTATGGTAGTTTTGTTTCTATGAACATTTTTGGTTATTAATAAACATTTATTTTAACTTTTTTTTAACTTTCCTGTACAAATTTCAGGAAGAAAAAATAAAAGCGTGTCGGGTTGGGTTTCTGGTCTGAAACTTGTGGGTCGGATGGTGGGTATGAAGTGGGTAGAAAAGCGGGTTGTGGGTCGGGTCGCAGGGCCGCAATGGTATTGTATGGGCAATCATAAATATACGGTCGAGGTCTTAGATGCACGATCGACATCGTAAATTTACGACTATGAGGAAACAATGGTTAAAGGCATGGTATCGCAAAGCATCGATCCCGCGCCTTTATAAATATGTCCCAGAATGTTGGAACCTATTGTAGTGATTAGGTTTGGCAGGATCAAAACTTCCTGGACTTTCACAGATGCAACATTTAACACAGATCTCCAGATGTTTGAAAACTATAACTCCAAGTATTCCTTGGCTATAGAGTGAATGCTGGGAGAGAGGTGGAGTTCGTGGCCTAGGGGGTGGAGGGAGGCATGATTAGGGGTGTTCCATGGACATGGCAAGCAAAAGGAGTGTGGCTGGGGAGGAGGTTAGAGTCTCCTCTCGGTCGTGGGAGTCTTGGGTGGTTTCGTGGGAGACCTGCAGTTTACACATATCTCTGTAGCACTCCCAGATTTTCAGCACCCTCTCCCATTCAACACAGCAGTGTTGCTCCCAGGGGGGGGGGGAGGGAGAGAGAGAGAGAGAGAGAGAGAGAGACTGGATCTCTCAGGTCTTTTGCCAAGACCCTAGCACTTCCCATCCAGATGCAGCTTAATGAACCAATGAGCTAGGCTAGGAAGCTGCAAAACCAGTAAAGGGAATGGAGGACCCACACAACTCATTCCCCATTCACTCCAGGGACCCATAACCAGCCTTTACCAAAGCTGAACTGGAAAAGCAAATTGCTGGACTGAGGTATGCCTCAACTTCAGCCTATTGTGGGATCACTATTCTTAATTAAATAGGCCCCATAGATGCCTAAGGATTGAAAAATGGATGGACCTGAATAGTCCACTGCCACCCACCGCGGGCCGCCCAACACCTTTAACGCTATTGTAAACAATTGCGCGGTATCTGTATTTTTTTCATTTTTAATACATTTTTGGAGCTGTTGTTTGTGTTGAGGTTGTAATTCAGAATTTGCTTTTTTTGAGAATTGGTCTTTGCTCTATGTACAAATGTAACAAAAATGTAACAGCGCATTATCCCCATAGATGCCCTTTGGTATCTGTAAATATTTAAGAAAACGTGGCATTAAAGGAGCAATAACGCCTCTTTAACGATCGTTAAACCGATTGTTAATTTCCGATCAGTTTAGTGACCATTAATTTATGATCGTTATTGTAAATTACCGATATCGTAAAATTGTGTTAACGCGATCATAGATTTACGATTCGCATAGAATACCATTGCGGTAGTTTAGTACCGTATGGTATTCCACGACCGAACGTTTGTTAATTCATGAATGTTCAGCGTAAATGGATGACCGCAGTGGTTCATTTACATCCGCGGTCATACATTAGCAATACCGCATGGTATTGCTGGCTTGTGATACCGTGCATTTACAAATGTGACCCTGAGAGACATATTTCTAAAGTAATGATAGAATCACTAATCACTGATTTATTACCAATCAGTAGAATACAATGTCTCTGCATGATACGGTATGTCACCACACGCTGGTGTGGCCTAGCCATGAGTATTGAGTTTGTTAGCATGTTCACCCTGTGCTTGTGTGGGTTTCCTCTGGATTCTCCACTTTCCTCATAATAAGACTGAGAGGGTACTTCCATTGAAAGGATAGATAAATAAGCTCTATGTTCTATATTAATCTATATATGTGCTATATTAAAAATGAATACATTCATGCAATGACTGTAAATAAAGAGATAAGGTGCTGCTTTATGAATATGTCCAAATGGCCTCCCTTAACATAAAGACCAACAGTAAAGTGCCTGCAACGCAAAGCCCTAGAACAATGACCCCTACTGTGTGGGAACTAGGACCATATTTTGGACATTTATGTCACATTTTCCTACTTTTCTCAGCACTTCATTTTCATTTGTATATACCCCAGACACCAATGACGTATTGAATCTGTCATCAATCACTGTCTGTTTTGTTTCAGTGAACTTTGAAAAAAGAATTATAGGAATATTGATATTATCCTGTGAGATTCTGTCTCCTTTAAAAAATAGAATGTTCACAGCTAATTACATAGTGGAAAACCCCTTCAATTATTATTACAGAAAATGTTACATTTCAGACAGCGATATAAAGAGTGAAGTTCTGGTTTATGTCTTTTTATTGTTTCCTTACTTATACATGGGCAATTGGATTCTATTTTGTGTACTGGACAGTTTTTGAACCATTGTTTGTATAGGACATTTATTTTTCATTACGCAAGATAGGCTAGAGTCCAGGAAGGCTTCACGCACACGTTAGATATAGATTGTTAGGAAAGTAGTTTGTTCTCCAGCACTAAAATATATTAGATAAATTATCATTGCAAAGATAAGGTAATAAAATTAAAATAATTTAAAAGGCATTTCCATTCATTTTCAAGCTACAGTTTGCTGAAGAACAAATAGGTTACTCCTTGGTGTTATCAACTAAGCACATTCTGGCAAAGGATGTTTAGGGGGGTGTGGGGCAGGGAAAATATGGGTAAGAGGTGATACTCACATTGAGCAATACTAGTAACATGGAACATATTTCCATGATTAACTAATCTAATCTATCTATGGGACTAGATGTGCACAGGTAGAATTTATCAGAAGTTTCCTACCCGTCCAGTCCTACATACTGGGGTATTTCTACTTGGCTAACCCATAGCATCCAGTGTCCTGCTTGACTATCCCTTCTCTTAGGAAATGATGATGCTCTCCAAGTGTCAGCACAGCCATGAAAGCATGTGTTATAATAGTTGACATACTGTATATAATGGAAATTGGTTTATGTGTAAGTATCATCATTTCTGGTGTTGGGAGTTATTTGCCATACTGGTTGTGTCTTTGATATGCTTTAAAAGACAATCCTTAAGGACAACCAAAAGCGGAAAAACATTTTGCAGGTCCTGCCCCATTTTTTGCTCAATTTCAATTAAGAAGTAAGGAATAATAATAATAATAATAATAATAATAATAACTCAGTATATAATTGTTTTATTTGCACTGCGTAAGTCTCTACACTACATTTCTCTTTTCTTTTTATCTACAGATTGTAAGCTCTATGGGGCAGCTCTATGCTTTCCTCTTGTAGCAAGGCTCTAGCACTTCTATTTATAGAATTTATATATTTATGTACTGAACTATTTATTTGCCCCCTTGTATGGATTTATTGTATTTTATTACTGTACAGCGCTGCGTCCCCAAGTGGCTCTATATAAATAAACTATACATACATACATACAATAATAATACACTAAGGGTGATTGTTCCTTATGCAATAAGTACCTGAATAGTAATTAACTTTTATTTTAGTTCTCCTTTAAACCATGTTCATGGCAAGGGCAGCAACATTTGTCAATAGTTCCTGTTATTATGAGGAAACCACTGCCTTGGTGGTGTGGAAATGATCTAACAGGAAAGGAAATAGACAAAGAACTAAGCACCAAACACAGTCTTAAAATCTTCATATTATTTGGTTAATGTATTATTTGTTTAGAACTACAGGAATACATTGTTATATTATATAAATTTACTATAACAATGACTAACCATAAGTCGTTCAATTGACATCTGAATAACTGTACTGAATTCAGTATAAAAGGGGAAGTTTAGGATTCTATTAAAGGTCATGTCCAGCTTAAGAAAAAGTAACCTTAGATATGTCAAACCCCACTTTCGCATTATCTATGTTTCAAAGACTCCACTAAAGTTCCTTACCTGACCTGGTCCCTCACCGCTCCTCCTCTGCGGCTGACAGCTGCTCTACTTCCTGGTTGCATCTGTCAGTAAAGGTGCAATGTGACGTCACGCCCAATCGCCTGACAGCCATGACCAGGAAGTAGAGCGGCTATCAGCACAGAAGTCCTCTGCTCCTGTTATTGCTCGAAACAGGAACAGGGGGTGGCACCCAGGCAGCGACGGACCAGATCAGGTATGTCACTTCTGGAAAACCTTTAAAACATATAGATAATGCGCAAGTGGGCTTTGGGGGGTTGATTAACATTTCTAATGTAACTTTATTTTAGGCTGGACTTGCCCTTTAAATAAATGACTGGCAATGAAAACACTGCTTAATGACTAGAATTTGTTCTTTTATCTATTATATAAATGTCTGCTAGAATAGATATTAATAAACATGGGTGCAGACATTATTATTATTATTATTATTATTGATTTAGAAAGTGCCAACATCTTCTGTGACACTTTACAATTACATAGTCATACATTACATACAGGGTAATACATGTTATATAAAGTGATACATATTACATACACAGGTAATACAAAATATAAGTGAACAGAGTGAGGTGTTTCTTACAGCAATACCGTGATATAATAGGAGAGAGGACCCTGCCCAAAGAGCTTACAGTCTAGAGGATATGGGGGTGAGACATAAGGTGACGGGAATCGGTAGGCTGTAAATAGATTGGCAGTGGAGCGTGAAAGGCAGGTTGGATTATATTGGGTAGTAAGAGGGGTAATGTTTAAGCCAGGTTATATGCTAACCTAAAGAGGTGGGTTTTAAGGTTACGTTTGAAGGTGTTAAGGGATGGTAAGTGACGGACAGATGGAGGAAGGGAGTTCCAGAGCAGAAGGGCAGCATGAGTAAAGTCCTGAATGCGGGCATGGGAAGAGGTGACCAGGGTGGATGAGAGGAGGGTATCGTTTGGGGAGTGGAGGTTGTGCCTGGGACGATATCGCTGGATCAGCTCTGAGATATATGTAGGGGCTGCGTTGGATAGTGCTTTATAGGATAAAGTAAGCAGTTTGAACTTGATCCTTTGTGTGATGGGCAACCAGTGGAGGGACTAACAGAGAGTAGAGGCATTAAAGAAGCGAGAAGAGAAATGAATGAGCCGGGTAGCAGAGTTGAGAATGGATTGAAGCGGTGCCAGGTGGTTGTTTGGTAAACCACACAGTATTGTGTGTTGCAGTAGTCTAGTCGGGATATGATTAGGGCATGGACTTTTGTAGCTTCATTCGAGAGGAAGAGTGGAATGCGGGATATGTTTTTGAGTTAGAGCCAATAGGAGTTGGCAAGCGAATTGACATGAGGTTTGAAGGAAAGATCGGAATCTAGTGTTATTCCCAGGCAGCGGACATGAGGAGATGGGGATATGGGTGTGTTGATAATATTAATAGTAAGACTAGGGAGGGGAACAGATTGTGAGGGTGGGAAAAGGACAAGTTCATTCTTGTCCATGTTGAGTTTGAGGAAGCGGGAGGACATGCAGGCAGAGGGGGCACTAAGGCAGTCGGGGACCTGGGATGTCAGTGTAGGGAGATCAGGGGCAGAGATAAAAATCTGGGCATCGTCCACATAAAGGTGATACTGAATCCAAATGAACTAATGAGTTGTACAAGGCCATAGGTGTAGATGGAGAAAAGAAGAAGACAGAGTACCAAGCCTTGCAGGACCCCCACAGGAAGGGGGCAAGAGTGGCGCTAATTTCAAAGTGAAAAACGCTAAAGGTCCTACCAGAGAGATAGGAGGATAGCCAAGATTGTGCAGTGTCCTGGATACCTAAGGAGGCCAGGATCTGAAGAAGTAGAGGGTGATCAACAGTATCAAAAGCAGGGGACAGATCAAGAAGAATAAGCAAAGAGTAGATTTTAGATTAAGCACTAAGTAGATCATTGGTCACTTTAGCGAGGGCAGTTTCCGTGGAGTGGTTAGGTCGGAAGCCTGACTGGAGGTGGTCAAAGAGAGTTAGCAGACAGATGACTAACCAGGTCAGCATAGACATGTCTTTCCAGTAGTTTGGAAGCAAAAGGGAGAAGGGAGACAGGCCGGTAGCTGGAAAGAGCAGACGGGAAAAGGGAGGGGATACAACGGCATGTTTAAATATGGAGGGAAAAATAACAGTGGACATGTTAAAGAGAGAGGTTAGGGCTGGAATGAAGGAAGAGGAGAGTGGGGGAATAAGATGAGAGGGAATGGGGTCGAGGGGGCAGGTGGTGAGACGTGTCCTGGATAGGAGAGATGAAAGTCCCTGTTTGTTATTGTGGTGAACCTCGTTAGGGGGTAAGGGATTAACCAATGAAGGGAGGGTAAACAGTGCAGTGGTAGGGGTAGAGATGGAGGGGGTGAGCAATGAAGGGAGGTTGGGCAGTGCAATGGTAGTGGTTGGAAAATGTAGGTAGGAGCTAGGGCGCACTGGAAATCCGCTTCAGATGTTTAAAATTTTCTCTGTGAAATATGAGGCTATTTCATCAGCCGATAAACAGGGGGTAGGCGGAGGAGGTGGCGAACAGAGCAGGGAGTTGAATACTTTGAAGAGCTGTTTGGGGTTATGGGATTGGGAGATTATGAGTGAAGAGAAGTAGTTTTGTTTGGTAGGACAAAGCACCTCTGATCCGACAAATGGCATTTTTTAAATTCTAGAAAGTCGATATTTTTGTAACTCTTGTGCCAGCGTCGCTTGGCTATACGGGATTGCTTTTTCAACTTTTGAATCTGGTCCGTAAGCCAAGGTTGTGGGTTCTTGCGACCAAGGCGACGGGGGGACAAGGGAGCAACAGGTTCGTACACACATACGATGTGTGCACCGAGGCACAACCCCCGACTATGACGCATTTGTGCGTGGAACTGCCGTTATGGGCGAGAATTGCACTTGTGCATGCGTTCGCCAGGCAGATCGCCGAACAACCCCCAACTGAACGCATACACACATGTGATTCTTGGTGCACACATTGTACGTGTGTACGAACATATGGACAGATTAGATGACTACAGATAAGAGATGATATAACAGTGATGGAGATTAGTTGGTCTACTAGCAGTCCTCCAGTTCTGTACAGAATCGTCCCCGAGGCTGCACACCTCTCTCTCCACCCAACCCCCCCGGCCCGCACACCTCTCTCTCCACCCCCGGCCCACACACCTCTCTCTCCACACATCCCTCCCCCGGCCCACACACCTGTCTTTCTCCCCCCCCCCCCACACCCCTCTCTCCCCCCCCCCCCCCCAGACCACACACATCTGTTCACTGGATTTAGTGGAGTTAAGTACCCATAAAATTTCACCCACCCAGAATTCCCGGTAATGAAATCATGGTTCTCCTTTAAATGATGGGAAAACTTCCCCTGTCCCCGATGTATTATTCTGTTTTCTGTATCTACCTGTTTCACTCAATGCAAGTGAAACTCGTGTATTATAAGAAAGAATGCACCCTTTCATTCTGATATAAAGATATTACAGTACCCTTAGGGCTCGTTTACATTAAGGGCTAGGCCACACTGCTGCGTTTTTTTTCATATCATTGAAAACACGGCAACGCACCCCGTTTTCGGGTGCGTTGCGATTGTGATTTGCGTTCCACATTTTAAATCGCAATCACATGCGTTTTTCAATACTTAATGAAAAAAGCACATGCGCAAACGCAACAAAATCGCACATGAAATCGCACGCCATTGCATTGCATTGTGGCCGTGCCCTAAGTCTTTATTTGGGTCAAAGTGCATTTTTTTAAAGGAACAAACTACCCTGGACCGTTAAAAAAAGGGTAGAAAAAAGGACCTCTACACAGCGACCAAAGCAGCCAAAAAAAACCAAACAGACAGTCCATTGTTACTATTATTATTATAGATTTATATAATGCCAACATCTTCCGTGGCGCTTTACAGTTGCATTAATATACATGAGAAAAACATACATGTTACATACAAGGGTAGTGCAAGTAATACAAAGCGCAAACAATTCAAGTGCTGCTCCAGCAGCATTCAAGTAACAGCATTACTGTAATACAATAGGAAGTAGGGCCCTGCCCAAAAGAGCTTACAGTCTAGAGGAGATGGGGATGAAACATAAGGTGAAGCAGATCAGCTGCTGTAACTATGTTGTGGTCGGTTTTGGTCCGTGTGTAGTGTTAACTGGCCATTACAATTTACAGATTCACCAGGCTGTGCGTCTAAGGGCCAATCTCACTCTATGTAAGTATTTACTACACATTACCAGCTGGTTTTAAATACTTAGGCTAGCCAAGCTGCAAAGCCTTTGGTGAATGGGTTGGGGTGGCTGTGCAATGACTCTTGCTAGACATGGGCAGCCAGCAACAATCATGACTTTAACCCGTAGCAAGTGCACAAGGCTCTGTGTGAATATTGATTGGTGTGTATTGCACAGGGGGTGCATTATCCTTACCCTTATTTATTATACCAGGGATGTGCTACATCCATTACACTAGATTTTACAAACAGTCCTCTCACAACTGAAGGTGCAGATTGTGGTACTTTATTTAGTCAAAGGGACATTCATTTTTTTGTTAATTTTTGTTTCAAAATATCAAAAATGTGTGGTGAATATTAGTGCCCCCCAAAATAGATGAGTGTTATAATTCACATCATCACCACTAGATGGAAGCACTGGAATATATTCAGGTTCTGTTACCTAATCCTAAGTAATGCTGTTTTCTGATAAAGTACCAGACAGGCAATGTAGACAGTTTTGGGGGGATGAACAAGGTGATGGTGATGTGATACCCTAAAGCTGCATTGGCAGTTGGTTTTGCCAAGCTTGGATCTGAGAAGGATATATCAATAGTAGCATCTTATAAACCACCTGTCTACCCAGACAGAATTGCACATGTACAATGAGTTGATTGGTGAGATCATTTTTTCCCACGGTTGGGAGCACCTGATTACCAGCCATCCACAGATATTAGAGATATAGTGAATACTGTACCCCTAGCTGTAAATTATAAGGATATTAGAAGTCACCAAGGAGTTCCATGACCATATAAAGCACAAGGCCCCCACAGCCCATATATTTTTAACAAAGTGATTCCCCAAAATGCTAAATAAAATAAACTCCCCTGCTATATGGTGGTCTGACATAAGTCCTTAAGGTACATACGAACGATAAAATGTGGAATGACGGGATTTACCAATTATCGCTCGTGTGTAGGGGATATTACCGACCGATTGGAGAGCCAACTAACAACCGTAGTCGGCACTCCGATCGATCGGGAAAGATGGGAAATTTCCGTCGGTCGTTATTGGCACGCTGGCTACAAAACAGTAAGTACGGAAAGACTGGGAGGGGGAGATTGTATAGAGACAGTCACTGTAACTTCCGTCTTCTTATAATCAGAGCGCTACTACGCAGTAGAGCGCTGATTATAAGGAAAAAATGTTACAGTTGCCTCCCGTCTATGGAAGGGTTGGATTATATAGTAATAAATAGTACTAGGGAAATAAATGTAAAATACTGAGAAAGGGAGTCCTAGACTGAAAAATACCTTACCTTGGTACATTCATTTGGGTTATAGTAAAGTAATAGGGCTATATACTGAGAGCTGCTATCGGTCTCTATTGCCCCCTTTAGGCAATACATAGGGCTGTTAGCGGCTCTCAGTGCATTATGAATTAGGTTTACCTAAACCGAATCTTAAACACCAGCTGTCTGCTGGCGTTAAATATTCGGTATTAAAAAGACGTTATGGGCTCGGTGCATTGGTTGCTGCGGTTGCACAACACAGTTTTTGCATAAAGCCCCATCCACTGTTAGTTGTGTCATAAAGTCACGTTAGCCCTTGATAACAGCTCTTGGTCTAATCTCCTGACTTTTAAAGGGTTTCTAAAATGGAATCTTTTTTTAAATTGCCCATTACTATAAATTTTAAGTCCTAACTATCACTGTACTATTTGCTGATCTGTCCCCCATTTCTTTAGATATCAGTCTGAAGCATCTTTCATGTCATCTGTCAATCAAATTAGTTATTGCATTATCATAAACTTATGCTGTGTGCAGTTTTGCTGTAGCTGGAATTGTGACAGTTGATATGTGAAAATTGCTTCTTCAAGTGCTGTCTTATAGTGATTACTGAGCGTGCTTGCCTCCCAGATAGCCAGATTAGTCAGGGAGGGATGAAGACTGAACCTGAGCTAAAGTACTGGATTTAGTGGCATAACTACTGCCCCTGCCACCACCGTGACTGCGGGCGGGCCCGGACGGTAGTAGATCTATGCACTGACCAGTATCCCGTACAAGCCTATTAACATCTCAACCGTTTATCCGGTTTTAAACAGCTGATCACACATATGCAGGAAACATACGCATGCTCGTGAAGGTTCTCATTCATCCAGGTCATGGTATATCTGTTGTATTCAATTAGATCAACTGGACTTGAAATGTAGTTCTTGAAGACGTTTCGCTAGTCATCCGACTGGCTTTCTCAATTCAGAATGACTTGTACAAGAATCTGTGGCAATTATGTACCATGGAAAATCCCAATTAGCATATCACAGCCAGGTGTTAAGGGTGTGATTGGATAGTGGCTAAGAGGTGTTATAGGAACGCCCAGAGTAAGGTGTTAAAACAGCATTGTACATGGCAGACAGTTGGTGTCGAACCCCCCCACCTTCTTAGGACCTTTGGTGGGAAGTTCTAAGCATCACATCCAGAACTCTCAGGAGTTCACCAACAAGATTGAAGATATAGTACTCGGTGTAGAAGCAACTATGGTGTCCTATGATGTGACATCTCTCTTCACTTGTATACCCACCAAGGAGGCTGTTGACATGGTGAGAAAATGGCTGGGCCAAGACAGCACTCTTACCAGCAGAACTGATCTCAACCCAGAACAGGTGTGTTCCTTGTTGGACTTGTGCCTGAATACCACCTATTTCAAATACAGGGATAAGTTCTATAAGCAAAAACATGGATGTGCTATGGGATCTCCAGTTTCACCCATTGTGGCCAACCTTTACATGGAGGAGGTAGAAACACAGGCGCTTAATACCTTTAAGGGCATAGCACCCAGCCACTGGTTCAGATGTGTTGATGACACCTGGGTTAAAATCCACCAGAAGGAAGTACAAGCTTTCACAGAACACATTAATGCGGTAGACAAAACATTAAATTTACAAGGGAAGAGGTACAAAACAACAAACTTGCTTTCTTGGACTGCTTGGTAGAAGTTAAGGAAAATGGTAAACTGGAAGTAGAGGTTTACAGAAAACCAACACACACAGATCACTATTTGATGTTTGACTCCCACCACCCTTTAGATCACAAGCTGGGTGTCATCAGAACCCTGCAACACAGAGCCGAGAACATCCCCACTAGCACAGAGGCGAAGGCTAAAGAAATGAAACATCTCAGAGGAGCCCTTAAAACTTGTGGATATCCAGACTGGGCCTTTGTCAAAAGAAGTAGAAGGAAAGAACACAAATACCAACAGTGAAGGGGAAAAGCAAGACAGGAGGAAGAACATGGTCATCCCATATGTAGCAGGGGTCTCCGAGAAATTAAGAAGAATTCCCTGTCTGCTTTAAACCGAACAACACACTGAGGCAGCAATTGGTACATCCGAAAGACCCAATACCAAAACACAAGAAAAGCGACATCATATATGCAGTGCAGTGCAGTGAAGAATGCTCTGATTTGTATGTGGGGGAGACCAAACAGCAACTGCATCAATGTATGGTCCAGCACAGAAGAGCCAATTCCTCGGGTCAGGACTCAGCCGTGTACCTGCATCTTAAGGATAAAGGACATACCTTTGAAGATTGTAATGTTAACATATTGGCGAAGGAACGTGACTGGTTCAAGAGAGGTGTTAAGGAGGCCATTACTTTTCCCTCATCTTAGTCTATAAATTGACACATGTAAGTACTTACGTACATGGGTGTGTGTTATTGTTCCTTCAATCCAGTCAGGGGCATACCTGCAGGGGCCCACGAGATTGGAGGCTGGGCCCCTGACCCCCTCTTTCCGACAAGCCGTTTATTTCCGGAATTTCGGGCCCGGTCTTTTCAACAGCTGAGCATGCGTATATCTGTTGTATTCAATTAGATCAACTGGACTTGAAATGTAGTTCTTGAAGACGTTTCGCTAGTCATCCGACTGGCTTTCTCAATTCAGAATGACTTGTACAGAATCTGTGGCAATTATGTCCCCTGAAAATCCCAATTAGCATATCACAGCCAGGTGTTAAGGGGGTGATTGGATATGGCTAAGAGTGTTATAGGAACGCCCAGAGTAAGGTGTCAAAAGCATTGACATGGCAGACAGTTGGTGTCGAACCCTCCACCTCTATTTAGGCTTGGTTTCTTTATTTTCACATTAATGCATGCACCCTGGCATATTATGATGTCGCTTTTCTTGTGTTTTGGTATTGGGTCTTTCGGATGTACCAATTGCTGCCTCAGTGTGTTGTTCGGTTTAAAGCAGACAGGGAATTCTTCTAATTTCTCGGAGACCCCTGCTACATATGGGATGACCATGTTTCCTCCTGTCTTGCTTTTCCCCTTCACTGTTGGTATTTGTGTTCTTTCCTTCTACTTCTTTTGACAAAGGCCCAGTCTGGATATCCACAAGTTTTAAGGCTCCTCTGAGATGTTTCATTTCTTTAGCCTTCGCCTCTGTGCTAGTGGGGATGTTCTCGGCTCTGTGTTGCAGGGTTCTGATGACACCCAGCTTGTGATCTAAAGGGTGGTGGGAGTCAAACATCAAATAGTGATCTGTGTGTGTTGGTTTTCTGTAAACCTCTACTTCCGTTTACCATTTTCCTTAACTTCTACCAAGCAGTCCAAGAAAGCAAGTTTGTTGTTTTGTACCTCTTCCCTTGTAAATTTAATGTTTTGTCTACCGATTAATGTGTTCTGTGAAAGCTTGTACTTCCTTCTGGTGGATTTTAACCCGGTGTCATCAACACATCTGAACCAGTGGCTGGGTGCTATGCCCTTAAAGGTATTAAGCGCCTGGTTTCTACCTCCTCCATGTAAAGGTTGGCCACAATGGGTGAAACTGGAGATCCCATAGCACATCCATGTTTTTGCTTATAGAACTTATCCCTGTATTTGAAATAGGTGGTATTCAGGCACAAGTCAACAAGGAAACACCTGTTCTGGGTTGAGATCAGTTCTGCTGGTAAGAGTGCTGTCTTGGCCCAGCCATTTTCTCACCATGTCACAGCCTCCTTGGTGGGTATACAAGTGAAGAGAGATGTCACATCATAGGACACCATAGTTGCTTCTACACCGAGTACTATATCTTCAATCTTGTTGGTGAACTCCTGAGAGTTCTGGATGTGATGCTTAGAACTTCCCACCAAAGGTCCTAAGAAGGTGGGTGGGGGGGTTCGACACCAACTGTCTCTGCCATGTACAATGCTGTTTTAACACCTAGCAGTGCAGTGAAGAATGCTCTGATTTGTATGTGGGGGAGACCAAACAGCAACTGCATCAACGTATGGCCCAGCACAGAAGAGCCAATTCCTCGGGTCAGGACTCAGCCGTGTACCTGCATCTTAAGGATAAAGGACATACCTTTGAAGATTGTAATGTTAACATATTGGCGAAGGAACGTGACTGGTTCAAGAGAGGTGTTAAGGAGGCCATTTATGTGAAAATAAAGAAACCAAGCCTAAATAGAGGTGGGAGGGTTCGACACCAACTGTCTGCCATGTACAATGCTGTTTTGACACCTTACTCTGGGCGTTCCTATAACACCTCTTAGCCACTATCCAATCACACCCTTAACACCTGGCTGTGATATGCTAATTGGGATTTTCCAGGGTACATAATTGCCACAGATTCTTGTACAAGTCATTCTGAATTGAGAAAGCCAGTCGGATGACTAGCGAAACGTCTTCAAGAACTACATTTCAAGTCCAGTTGATAATATGTGTAAACAAATAATAATACACCATCTACTACTTTATTCGTGTAAGTTATCTAATGGTTAATAATACCACTCACCAAGGCAATATATCTAAGAAGGATTATTGTATGGAGTAGTTCGAATTAAAAAGACAGTCAAGTATATTAGAGACAGCCTACAAATAACAAATATATACTTTAAGCATAATTAGCTATTAGGTTGTGTGTGTGTAACGTGTGTGAAAGTGTGTCTGCCTGCTTACCTCTGCCTCCTACCCCCTTTTCTACCAAAGTGTGCATGTGAATTCTGACAAGTTATTAACCTCTAATTGGCCTACCCCTTCTAAGTCATTTAAACATATTGAAAAGAAGAGCCCCCAGTACGAACCCTGAGGCACCCCACTTAGAACTTTAGCCCACTAGATGTAGCTCCATTAACCACCACTCTCTGTTTGCGGTCCATAACCAGTTCTCTATCCATGTCAAATGTTTTCTTCTAGGCCAACAGTTCCAGTTTATACATTAGTCGCTATGTGGCACAGTCTCAAAAGCTTTAGCAAAATCCAAGTATACCACATCCACTGCTGTGCCTGAATCCAAAATCTTACTCATTTTCATAAAGTAAATTTGTCTGGCATGATCTATTTCTCATAAATCCATGCTGACTATTACTACTAAGATCAGTTCTGGAGACAAATTCAAGGATTTGATCCATAACAATGTTTCCAGCACCTTCCCTACCACTGATGTTAGGCTTACAGGTCATAGTTACCAGATTGGGAACGACTACCTTTTTAAATATTGGTATAAAATTGGCTTTTTTCCAATACGGCGGCACATCACCAGACAAAAAAGTGAATCTGAAAAGATTAAAACAGTGGTCTAGATAAAACGGACTAAGCTCTCTTAAAGGGTATGTCCAGCAAAAATTTGGGTTTGTTCTAACTGATTTACTGAAGAAAAGGAGGTAAATGCACATATCTTTACCTCCGTTCTTCAGTAAATCTTACAGGAGAGGAGGAGACACTTACCCGGCAACGCTCCAGCGCAACTTCACTGACAGTTCCGACGCGTCCTCACTCCTTTGCACTGTGTGGCATGCCATTACCTTCATCTCTAAATGAGCTCAGGGTTATTAGATATCACCAGATCCAAAAGCATCCTGTTTGTAGGAACTTCTACCATCTGTGAAAGAAAATGCTCATAAAGGAGATTAAGAACGAGGTACCTTTTGAGGTGCCGGCAGTACCTACACTCCAATCTATGTCAGGGTAATTGAAATCCCCTATAACCAGAACATGTCCCATACCAGCAGCCTTCGCCAACGGCATAGGGAGATTCATTTCCACATCCTCACTGGTCTTGGCGGCTTATAACATATCTCAACAATTAATTTACCTTGCTTCCATTACATAGCTCCACCCATATTGTGTCTGCCATACGTTTATCCCTCATCTATTCATCTTTTAAATTTGGCTTCAATTCTTGTTTAAACATACATACTCCCTCCTTTCCTTTATTAACTTGTCATGTCTAAAAAGGAGTATCCTTCAATATTTACTGTCCAGTCGTGTGAATCATTAGCCATGTTTCTGCTATCGATCCAACCTACCTTTCCTTTAAAGCTATATTTCTAGTTCTTCAGTTTTTCCAGACCGACTTTGTGCATTTGTAAACATACATTTTAGATTATCATTACAATTACTTCCAAACTTGGATGTACAGCCTCTTATCCTCTATGCTGGCCCCTCCCCATTTCCAACTCCATATATTATGGATGGTGAATAGGGATCGCTATTCCCTCTGTCTACCCCTGTGTAGTCCATGTACCTCCCCCCAACATAGTTAAAATCTCCTCCAACCCTCTAGCCATCTTCTCCCCCAAAACAGCTGAACATTATCATTGAGGTGCAGTCCATCTTACTAAAGAGCCTGAGCCAACAGAGAAGTCAGAGTTCTCCAAAAACCCAAACGCCATCTACTTACAACACCTCTTAGCCATGCATTTATACTCCTAAGCTCTTGTTACCTCCCTAGCGTAGATATGTGGATACGGTAGTATATCTGAAAACACTACCTTGAGGTCCTTACTTTTAACTTGGCCCCTAACGCTCAGAAACCATCTAATGACCTCAGCTCCACCTTTAACTTTGTCATTGGCACCAATGTGAACCAAGACTGCTGGGTCATTCCCAGCTACACCTAATAATGCACCACATGTCGAACCCTAGCAACAGGCCGGCAACAACACTGTTCGGCATTAGGGTTTGGCGGCAGATTACCCTATCTACCCTTCTAATAATGGAGTCCCCTAACCACTAACACTTGCCTATCATTCCTAGCCCCACATACTCCCTCCCTGATTAGAGATGGCCGTCCCCTGGTGTGGCCCGCTCCATACATGCTACTTCTGAGCCATCGTCCTCCACATCTTCCTCACCCAGTCTCCACTGTGGCTGCTCTGTTCTTTTTCTGTTCTTGAGCAGCCGCAGTGGAGACTAGTCCGGGAATGGCAGTCAGTGATTGGCCGTGATGTACTGGCATGGCCGACACTGACTGCCTTACCCGGAAGTGGAGAGATGCGGCGGTGGAGCGAGGAGGAGCATGTAAGTATACATGCTGTGGCCCCCGTATGTTTGTAAACTAAAACTACCAGCATGTCTTGGCTGCAGTAGTAAACTGGAGGGCCACATGTTCGACACCCCTGATCAGATTAATGATGTCAAAGCTTGGCATCCAGATGTCTGGAAACTAACAGATGCAATCTGAGCATTCTGGGGTTGTAGTTTCTAAACACCAATGTTTGAAATCATTGATAGAATGTAAGCAGTATTGGCACTAACATTCTGTTTTGTTCTTATGTATAATATTTTTGGTACCCACTATGTGGCAATGCAAAGACTCCCACTGTATACGGCATCTTTATCAGTGTTAGGAGGGGATAGTGATCTTGTCGTTTATGTGATCGTGTGTCTCTGTCTTTCCTCATTGCTGGCCAGCGAACCTCTTTATCTATTTACTTTTCCTACAGACAAGGTGACTAGACTTTCCTACCCCTATGATATGGTTGAATAAAACAAAGCTATAGAGCATTAAGAATACCTGTCTGCGTTATGCTGTGTAAAGTAACAGGGTGCAATCTGATTGCATAGTTGAGTGTAATTGGTTATTGGTAAAACCTGCAGCAGGAGTGTTATGATGTTTATTACTTTATACCATATTCTGTTGTAACAGTCTGATTGATCTTACAAACATTGTACAATTCTTTATAAATGTGATGTACAGAAATGTTTATTTATAGATAGAACTATCGTATTTTGTTATTTATGTTATGTGTCTTTAAAAGCTAAGGGTGCTGGGAAATCCACCCCAGCTGTAAAAGTTAGTGCAACGATTATTCAGGGAGACTCTGAAGTCAGAGCGATCAGTCTGACTGCAGTTTGAAACAAACCCTGTTGTGTTTGGGAGTTTACACACTGTCCATAGTGTGAGTTGCTGTTTCTTTTCTATATTTTGCTTTTTCTATTAAAACTGAAACCTGCACCAAACGCCAAAGACTGAGTGAAAGACATCGTTTTATTTTTGATACAAAACCCACATCCTAACAATCAGATTTGAAATAGCTATGAGTGAATAAAACACAAATGAAGTAAATTCCATCTCGCTCTAGGTGGAAATGACCTTTCTAGGTTTATTATTGGTGGTAGAAAAAAACATCAACTCAGTAATGTGCAAATCAACATCTTTATTGTGTTGTCACTTAGCAGGACTTGGTGATACCCTAATAAACAGGTACACATTTAAATACACATCTTTCATAAATAGTGCTTCAAAAAGGTAAACATATGAAAAGCAGTTCATTTTGTATCCCTCAATATGGAAGACAACAGGCCAGACTCCTAATATCTAGTAACATTTATGATGTTAAAGGACAATTATACTCACCTTCCCTCCGCTCCTCTTCCTTGTTCCTTAGCTTTTACCAGGGGTGAGGACCTGAACCGCTAAGTCCTCACCCCTGGGTTCGCGCAGCCTACAGCAGATTCTAGGAAGGCACGCTTGTTGCAGAGCGAGCCTTCCTATTGGCCTTGTCGCCGACGGGGAGGAGGGGGCGGAGCCTACCAGAGCAGCGTTGCTCTGAGAATCAGCTGTAGGCTGCGCGAACCCAGGGTGAGGACTTAGCGTTCAGGTCCTACCCCTGGTAAAAGCTAAGGACAAGGAAGAGGAGCGGAGGGAAGGTGAGTAAATTGTCTTAAAGGGCATGCCCACCCATAAAGCAAAAAACTGGTGACTTGTCAGTTATCTGCCTGCAAACCAACTGCTATTTTTACCAATTTATTACATACATGTGTAAATAGATATTTAATGGTCCTTATTTTCCATTCTGGCAAAGGTATCTGCCTCCCCTCTCTGCTCAATGAACATTTACAAACTTGAGCATGTGCAGAAGAGGCAGCAGGTGAAACAGCAGTCAATTATTGGTTGTGAGGTCAGCAGTCACAGCCTTGATTGACTGCATGGAGGGAGGGGCCAGCTTACTCTGCCAGAATGGGGACAAAATAATCCTTATATCTGGTTAGGAATGCAGGTAATAAAGTGCAAAATATATCAGTTGATGTTATTTAAGGGTGGTCATGTCCTTTAAATAAAAAGATACAAATCCATGATCAGTGTCTTCTTTATTGTATAGAATGCCAGTTTATTGTAGGAAGACTTGGTATATTGAATATATTATTATTATTCACCATTTGGTATGTCTTCCTTACTAAAAAGTTGTCTCTTACCCTGTCAGCATAACCTCTACTTAATTTTAAAGCAAAGGCAAATAAACACTTAAAAACATTCACTTCAGCTACTACCTGTCTGTTAGTACCAACTAAATAGCATTCCAATCTACTTAGCTTAGGCTTTAGCGGCAATCACGTGCCAATGTAAATGTGATCAGTATCGAACTGTTTGACTACTTATATCAACTTCAGGGCTAAGTAGTCACTGGGTTGCAGCAGTATCGACAGTTAATCCCAGACCATAAATTATAGAATGAATACTATTAATGTGTGTGAAAGTGTAGTCCTGAATATTGTGGACATTAGAAGATGGGAATTCTGCAGTTAAAAGGCAACTGCAGTGTAGAGCCCCTCCCTCCCTGGAGATTCCTCCCAGAATTACCACAATCAATGTTGCTGAGGCTCCAATGTTGCGGAGGCTGAGGCTCCAAATCCGGCTGCTGCACTCTCTTGTAAGTCCTGTGGATTGCCGGCTGACGTCACTACTCGGCGGCCTCTCACTGCCCGGCGCCGAGAGTAATGACGTCAGCCGGCAAACCCACAGGCTTAAGAGCGTGCGGCAGCCGGATTGGAGCCTCAGCAACATCGATCGCGGTAAGGAAGATCTTGACTCGAGTATAAGCCGAGGTAAGGTTTTAGGTTTATATAAAACCTAAAACCTGGCTTATACCGAGTATTTACGGTACTGTATCCACTTGCATTCTAGTTAAATCTCATAAATTCTTCATTCAAACAAGGCAGGGATAAACCCCTAAATACTCTCAAGGTACCACCTATATCCCTGGCATGTTTACTGAGTAAGAATTCAGTTGCTTTGAAGGTAATTTGGCTTGCTGAGTTACAGTTAGGCTATTGCAGAAATGATACATGTGATCTGTACTAGGGATGTGCTTGTGAAGGTTCTCATTCATCCAAGTCATGGTATATCGTTGTATTCAATTAGATCAACTGGACTTAAAGTTTAGTTTCTTGAAGAACATTGGCTTTCTCAATCAGAATGACTGTTGTTCTGGGGTCACTTAACTACATTTCAAGTCCAGTTGATCTAATTGAATACAACAGATATACGCATGCTCAGCTGTTGAAAAGACCGGGCCCGAAATTCCGGAAATTAAACGGCTTGTCGGAAAGAGGGGGTCAGGGGCCCAGCCTCCAATCTCGTGGGCCCCTGCAGGTATGCCCCTGACTGGATTGAAGGCAACAATAACACACACCCATGTACTGTAAGTACTTACATGTGTCAATTTATAGACTAAGATGAGGGAAAGTATTTTTTTTCAATTTACATACCCTTTAATTCTTTCCAAATCAAACCAATGTATATAAGGGTAACCCTTGTTTTTTTTTTTTTTTAAATGTATGGAAGTGGCAATATTTCAGGGCACATTCTATTCTATCCCTTGATATAAATGAACCCCTAATAGGAAAGGAAGTTACAATATCTATTCCATACCGGACAGATTCTCTGCTACACCTTTAAATTACCCAAGGCCACTTTTGTCATTTAATGTGTGTTAATAATGATCCTAAGGAGGGGAATAATAAATGGGGATTTCTGTCCTGTTGCAGTATATTTTGGGACACAGTAAATAACTAGGGTCCATAATGAATGAAATGTAGACTCTATAATTTCTAGTTCTGGTGCAATTTAATTTCTCTTCAATTGTAACACTCCCAGCAGCCTTGATCATGTACAGATTCTTTATACAACAAACCTGACTCATAATGATCCTTATTATAGTACTAGGATATTCTTCCAGCTTCATCTCCCCATGAATCTCATTATACATTCTCTGGCTTGGGAAATAAACTTACAGACAAAGATATACAAAGGAAATCTGCTTGGGAATTCAAAAGAAAATTAGTAGAAAAATCTCTTAGAAGGGGAACAGTGCTGAGTGGCAGCCAGTTCAAAGCTGATATCCTGAGCCGATCTACAGTAGATGTGCGATGAGAGAAAGACAGTTCACCACTATGTCCCCTAGAAATTCATTTTCTCCAATAGAAAAGAAAAAACTGGGTTACAACTAACAATGGTTACTTGTGGGATATAATATATTTGAAAGTCCTTAAAGGAATAGTTCATTGACAATACATGAACATGAATCAATACATGAACATGAACTAGAAGGGGTGCCCACCTTTCTCACTGGTGTGTCCTTGTTTACCCATAGACCGCTGTCCTCTGGAAGTCAAGGGATAGCTGAAAAATTAAATATGTTTAAGGTAAGACACAAAGAAACAGACCATGGGGCCAGTGGTGTTTTGCAGATGCTTTTTTATAGGTACATTACGGGCATCATTTACCCAGAGCTGCAAATTGCTCCGGGCAAATATGGCTTCCCGTATTTAATACTGGATTTGCACCTGGTGGGAAATCCCAAAAGGGATTTTACCCCAGCACAACTTTAAGACCAGCCATTAGCTGGTC
Source organism: Hymenochirus boettgeri (assembly GCA_019447015.1). NCBI lineage: Eukaryota > Metazoa > Chordata > Amphibia > Anura > Pipidae > Hymenochirus > Hymenochirus boettgeri. The sequence continues at coordinate 47,042,995 of CM033474.1, read as the reverse complement.
TTGAATTGTGGAGTTAAAGGACAACTAAAGCCACAGAACAACACTGAACCAGAAGGCAGAACACCTTGATATAAAACCAGTAATCTGTGTCTTACCTCTCATTTTGATATGGGCGCTGGGAAATTTACCTAAATAACATATGGTTTGTGCTTTACTTCATAGCATTCTAGTATCACACAGTTTGGTCAATGACCATTATGTTCTGCACATGCTCAGTCCTTAGCTATGGCAGAAACTTGTTACAGTTGGTCACACCCATTAATAATCTCTAGCCAATCCTTTTACAGGACAGATAAAGCAAGGAAGCATGTGACTGAGGTCAGGAGGTGTGGTCTGACACTGCCCATACACACAGATACTTCATACAGTTCTTAACAGGCTTACATTTACTTTAATACAATTTACTGAAGTGGGATTTTATAGCTTATTGGTGTTTTTAGGGGGTTGTTTTCAGATTCTGGAGTATAAAAAATTGGGTTTAGTTCTCCTTTAAAAGTGGTGCAAATCCTTTATTAAATAGATTGACTGGTGCAGCCAGTGTAATTATGGAGTTAAACTTGCGCTAACCTATTCAATATTGGTTAGCACAAGTTTAACCCAGCACACATGGGTAAATTTGGCCTTATACAGCTTTCTGAATGTGAGCAACAACTTTGCTCACATTGGACGTGCGTGATGCAGACCCCTATGAATGTCTGTGTGCTAATTCTAACACATGTGATCCCCCATTCAGGCTGTGTCGAATTGGCTCATCGGGTTACAGGGGACTTCCCTGGTGGGCCCACAGCCCGTTCACTCAAGAAACAGGGAAAACGTCTAAAATTTTAAATACAGAGCCGAAGGGACATTATGCAATGCATTTTAATAAACAATATTAGTCAGTAGGAGTAAGACAGATATGTATAAAGTGATAATAGAGAAATGTTAGGTGGGCCCTTAAAAATGTTAAAATAATGCTGCTGAATGACTAGTGCACATTACAGTCAGCCAGAAAAGACTGGAAATTGGTCGGTATTGCTGTGTATGGCCGCACGCCAGATCCCCATACCAAGTATGGATATAAAAATACAGATGTCTAATGTAAAAATATGTGTATAACAAATAATAATACACCATCTACTACTTTATTCTGTGTAAGTTATCTAATGGTTAATAATACCACTCACCAAGGCAATATATCTAAGAAGGATTTATTGTATGGAGTAGTTACGAATTAAAAAGACAGTCAAGTATATTAGAGACAGCCTACAAATAACAAATATATACTTTAAGCATAATTAGTCTATTAGGTTGTGTGTGTGTGTAGAGAGTGTGTGTAACGTGTGTGAAAGTGTGTCTGCCTGCTTACCTCTGCCTCCTACCCCCTTTCCTACCAAAGTGTGCATGTGAATTCTGACAAGTTATTAACCTCTATATTGGCCTACCCCTTCTAAGTCATTTATAAACATATTGAAAAGAAGCGGCCCCAGTACGGAACCCTGAGGCACCCCACTTAGAACTTTAGCCCACCTAGATGTAGCTCCATTAACCACCACTCTCTGTTTGCGGTCCAATAACCAGTTCTCTATCCATGTACAAATGTTTTCTTCTAGGCCAACAGTCCTCAGTTTATACATTAGTCGCCTATGTGGCACAGTCTCAAAAGCTTTAGCAAAATCCAAGTATACCACATCCACTGCTGTGCCTGAATCCAAAATCTTACTCATTTCTTCATAAAGTAAATTTGTCTGGCATGATCTATTTCTCATAAATCCATGCTGACTATTACTACTAAGATCAGTTCTGGAGACAAATTCAAGGATTTGATCCCATAACAATGTTTCCAGCACCTTCCCTACCACTGATGTTAGGCTTACAGGTCTATAGTTACCAGATTGGGAACGACTACCTTTTTTAAATATTGGTATAAAATTGGCTTTTTTCCAATACGGCGGCACATCCCCAGACAAAAGTGAATCTGAACAGATTAAAACAGTGGTCTAGATAAAACTGGACTAAGCTCTCTTAAAGGGTATGTCCAGCAAAAATTTGGGTTTGTTTCTAACTGATTTACTGAAGAACAGGAGGTAAATGCACTATCTCTTACCTCCCGTTCTTCAGTAAATCTTACAGGAGAGGAGGAGACACTTACCCGCAGACCCGCTCCAGCGCCAACTTCACTGACAGTCTCCGACGCGTCCTCACTCCTTTGCACTGTGTGCGCATGCCATTACCTTCATCTCTAAAATGAGCTCAGGGTTATTAGATATCACCAGATCCAACAACGCATCCTGTTTAGTAGGAACTTCTACCATCTGTGAAAGAAAATGCTCATAAAGGAGATTTAAGAACGAGGTACCTTTTGAGGTGCCGGCAGTACCCTTACTCCAATCTATGTCAGGGTAATTGAAATCCCCTATAACCAGAACATGTCCCATACCAGCAGCCTTCGCCAACGGCATAGGGAGATTCATTTCCACATCCTCACTGGTCTTTGGCGGCTTATAACATATCTCAACAATTAATTTACCTTGCTTCCAGTACATAGCTCCACCCATATTGTGTCTGCCATATCGTTTATACCTCCATCTATTTCATCTTTTAAATTTGGCTTCAATTCTTGTTTAACATACATACTCCCCCTCCTTTCCTATTAACTCTGTCATGTCTAAATAAGGAGTATCCTTCAATATTTACTGTCCAGTCGTGTGAATCATTTAGCCATGTTTCTGCTATTGATCACATCATACCTTTCCTTTAAAGCTATTAGTTCTAGTTCTTCAGTTTTTCCAGACAGACTTTGTGCATTTGTAAACATACATTTTAGATTATCATTCAATTTACTTCCAAACTTGGATGTACATGCCTTCTTATCCTCTATGCTGTCCCCTCCCCCATTTCCACCCTCCATTATCTTATTCCCTCTGTCTACCCCTGTGTAGTCCAATGTACCCTCCCCCCCATACATAGTTAAAATCTCCTCCAACCCTCTAGCCATCTTCTCCCCCAAAACAGCTGCAACATTATCATTGAGGTGCAGTCCATCTCTACTAAAGAGCCTGTAGCCAACAGAGAAGTCAGCCCAGTTCTCCAAAAACCCAAACGCCATCTACTTATACCACCCTCTTAGCCATGCATTTATACTCCTAAGCTCTTGTTACCTCCCTAGCGTAGATATGTGGATACGGTAGTATATCTGAAAACACTACCCTTGAGGTCCTTACTTTTAACTTGGCCCCTAACGCTCAGAAACCATTTTTAATGACCTCAGATCCACCTTTAACTTTGTCATTGGCTCCAATGTGAACCAAGACTGCTGGGTCATTCCCAGCTACACCTAATAATGCACCACATGTCGAACCCTAGCACCAGGCAGGCAACACACTGTTCGGCATTTAGGGTCTTGGCGGCAGATTACCCTATCTACCCTTCTAATAATGGAGTCCCCTACCACTACCACTTGCCTATCATTCCTAGCCCCCAATACTCCCTCCCTTGTATTAGAGATGGCCGTCCCCTGGGTGTGGCCCGCTCCATACATGCTACTTCTGAGCCATCTTCCTCCACATCTTCCTCACCCAGTCTCCACTGTGGCTGCTCTGTTCTTTTTCTGTTCTTGAGCAGCCGCAGTGGAGACTAGTCCGGGAATGGCAGTCAGTGATTGGCCGTGATGTCACTGTCATGGCCGACACTGACTGCCTTACCCGGAAGTGGAGAGATGCGGCGGTGGAGCGAAGAGGAGCATGTAAGTATAATAGCTCCGTGTGGGAGCCGAATTAAAGCTTTTGACTAAAACGATCTTTAGGTTTTGTGGGGTAATCTGCAAGATATTCATTTTTGAAAAGAGCGGTGGACATTCCCTTTAATATAGATCAGGGATGTCAAACATGTGGCCCCCCGTATGTTTGTAAACTAAAACTACCAGCATGTCTTGGCTGCAGTAAACTGGAGGGCCACATGTTCGACACCCCTGATACAGATTAATGATGTCAAAGCTTGGCACTCCAGATGTCTGGAAACTACAGAATGCAATCTGAGCATTCTGGGAGTTGTAGTTTCTAAACACCAATGTTTGAAATCATTGATAGAATGTAAGCAGTATGTGCACTAACATTCTGTTTTGTTCTTATGTATAATATTTTTGGTCATCCCACTATGTGGCAATGCAAAGACTCCCATTGTATACGGCATTCTTTATCAGTGTTAGGAGTGGATAGTGATCTTGTCTGTTTATGTGATCTGTGTGTCCTCTGTCTTTCCTCTATTGCTGGCCAGCGAACCTCTTTTTCTATTTACTGTTTTTCCTACAGACAAGGTGACTAGACTTTCCTACCCCTATGATATGGTTGAATAAAACAAGTAGCCATAGAGCATTAAGAATACCTGTCTGCTGTTATGCTGTGTAAAGTAACAGGGTGCAATCTGATTGCATAGCCTGAGTGTAATTGGTTATTGGTAAAACCTGCAGCAGGAGTGTTTAAGATGTTTTATTACTTTATACCATATTCTGTGGTAACAGTCTTGATTGATCTTACAAACATTGTACAATTTCTTTTATACATGTGATGTACAGAAATGTTTATTTATAGATAAGAACTATCTGTATTTTGTTATTTATGTTATGTGTCTTTAAAAGCTAAGGGTGCTGGGAAATCCACCCCAGCTGTAAAAGTTAGTGCAACTGATTATTCAGGGAGACTCCTGAAGTCAGAGCGATCAGTCTGACTGCAGTTTGAAACAAACCCTGTTGTGTTTGGGAGTTTACACACTGTCCATAGTGTGAGTTGCTGTTTCTTTTCTTATATTTTGCTTTTCCTATTAAACTGAACCTGCACCAAACGCCAACGACTGAGTGAAAGACATCGTTTTATTTTTGATACAAAACCCACATCCTAACAATCAGATTATGAAATAGTCTATGAGTGTGAATAAGCACAAATGAAAGTAAATTCCATCTCGTTCTAGGTGGAAATGAACCTTTCTAGGTTTATTATTGGTGGTAGAAAAAAACATCAACTCAGTAATGTGCAAATCAACATCTTTATTGTGTTGTCACTTAGCAGGACTTGGTGATACCCTAATAAACAGGTACACATTTAAATACACATCTTTCAAATAAATAAGTGCTTCAAAAAGGTAAACATATGAACAGCAGTTCATTTTGTATCCCCTCAATATGGAAGACAACAGGCCAGACTCCTAATATCTAGTAACATTTTATGATGTTAAAGGACAATTATACTCACCTTCCCTCCGCTCCTCTTCCTTGTTCCTTAGCTTTTACCAGGGGTGAGGACCTGAACCGCTAAGTCCTCACCCTGGGTTCGCGCAGCCTACAGCAGATTCTAGAAGGCACGCTTGTTGCAGAGCGGCCTTCTATTGGCCTTGTCGCCGACGGGGAGGAGGGGGCGGAGCCTACCAGAGCAGCGTTGCTCTGAGAATCAGCTGTAGGCTGCGCGAACCCAGGGGTGAGGACTTAGCGGTTCAGGTCCTCACCCCTGGTAAAAGCTAAGGAACAAGGAAGAGGAGCGGAGGGAAGGTGAGTATAATTGTCCTTTAAAGGGCATGCCCACCCATAAAGCAAAAAACTGGTGACTTGTCAGTTATCTGCCTGCAAACCCAACTGCTATTTTTACCAATTTATTACATACATGTGTAAATAGATATTTAATGGTCTTATTTTCCATTCTGGCAAAGGTATCTGCCTCCCCTCTCTGCTCAATGAACATTTTACAAACTTGAGCATGTGCAGAAGAGGCAGCAGGTGAAACAGCAGTCAATTATTGGTTGTGAGGTCAGCAGTCACAGCCTTGATTGACTGCATGGAGGGAGGGGCCAGCTTACTCTGCCAGAATGGGGACAATAATAATCCTTATATCTGGTTAGGAATGCAGGTAATAAAGTGCAAAATATATCAGTTGATGTTAATTTTAAGGGTGGTCATGTCCTTTAAATAAAAAGATACAAATCCATGATCAGTGTCTTCTTTATTTGTATAGAATGCCAGTTTATTTGTAGAGAAGACTTGGTATATTGAATATATTTTATTATTCACCATTTGGTATGTGTCTTCCTTACTAAAAAGTTGTCTCTTACCCTGTCAGCATAACCTCTACTTAATTTTAAAGCTAAAGGCAAATAAACACTTAAAAACATTCACTTCAGCTACTACCTGTCTGTTAGTACCAACTAAAATAGCATTCCAATCTACTTTAGCTTAGGCTTTAGCGGCAATCACGTGCCAATGTAAATGTGATCAGTATCGAACTGTTTGACTACTTATATCAACTTCAGGGCTAAGTAGTCACTGGATTGCAGCAGTATCGACAGTTAATCCCAGACCATAAATTAATAGAATGAATACTATTAATGTGTGTGAAAGTGTAGTCCTGAATATTTGTGGACATTAAGAAGATGGGAATTCTGCAGTTAAAAGGCAACTGCAGTGTAGAGCCCCCTCCCTCCCTGGAGATTCCTCCCAGAATTACCACAATCAATGTTGCTGAGGCTCCAATGTTGCGGAGGCTGAGGCTCCAAATCCGGCTGCTGCACTCTCTGTAAGTCCTGTGGATTGCCGGCTGACGTCACTACTCGGCGCCTCTCACTGCCCGGCGCCGAGTAATGACGTCAGCCGGCAAACCCACAGGACTTACAGAGCGTGCGGCAGCCGGATTTGGAGCCTCAGCAACATCGATCGCGGTAAGGAAGATCTTGACTCGAGTATAAGCCGAGGTAAGGTTTTTAGGTTTATATTAAAACCTAAAAACCTCGGCTTATACTCGAGTATATACGGTACTGTATCCACTTGCATTCTAGTTAAATCTCATAAATTCTTCCATTCAAACAAGGCAGGGATAAACCCCTAAATACTCTCAAGGTACCACCTATATCCCTGGCATGTTTACTGAGTAAGAATTCAGTTGCTTTGAAGGTAATTTGGCTTGCTGAGTTACAGCTTAGGCTATTGCTAGAAAATGATACATGTGATCTGTACTAGGGATGTGCTTGTGAAGGTTCTCATTCATCCAAGTCATGGTATATCTGTTGTATTCAATTAGATCAACTGGACTTAAAGTTTAGTTCTTGAAGACATTGGCTTTCTCAATTCAGAATGACTGTTGTTCTGGGGTACTTAATTGCCAACAGATTTATGTACAAGTCAGTCTGAATTGAGAAAGCCAGTCGGATGACTAGAGAAACGTCTTTAAGAACTAAAGTTTAAGTCCAGTTGATCTAACTGAATACAACAAATATGCCAGGGATACCAATTACAAACATCAGAGATTTCTAAGTTATGGAAACTTCGGTTATTCCGGCCAAACACTCATTAAATTCCTGTGTACTCTTCCGATCAATAGACTGCTTATACTTTAATAATTGGAAGATGAAAATTTTCTATTGAACCTATTCCCGGCCAAAGCATCTTTATCAGATTTTAAGCTGAACTCTGCATCTTCTGCAATCCACATTGCTAATTTCCAACTAAAATTTGCACTGTTGTGCATCCAATAGATTTGTGTATGACTAGCCTTGTATTAGACCTTGGTGAACCTTTGTAACAGGTTTCGTACCTTTTTCTAAAATGGTAAAAAGTAACTAAAAACCATTGCAAGCCAAATTCGAAAGACTGATGGCATATGACCCACAGTGTTTATCCTCTCTGATTTGACAGCAGGTCTTCCATCTATTGCTTCTTCCGTAACTCACTAAGCCAACCCTTTTATAGAAAGCTGTACATGATGGCCTGGAACTGGCTTTTCTTTGGTAAATTTTAATTAAATAAATAGCAAATATCATCATTCATTCTCTACAGACAAACCAGCAAAATGTTTCCAACACTATACTGTGTGATGATTCAAATGTAACTCAATATTGCCTGTTTTTTTAAATCAATCTAAAATTGTAAACAAGTTTACGATGGAAATGTCAACTTCCATGTTCCTGAGGTTTTTTACATTATGAAATATAACCCAAAATAAAAAATGATCATTGTTACAAGGAAATGCCCCAAAATCCTATGGCCAGAAATGTTGTTATTCCATTATTCTAATGTGACTAGTAGATTTACAGACTCCAGTAACAGGAAGGCCTTTAGACTTCCATAATCTGATGAAGTATTCACTACAAACAAGAACTAGTGTACCAGTGTTCTAATCTCATTTTGTTCAAGAACTTTCCCTAATGTCTCTTCCTGTAAGCAGACTTTTATGTTTCTCCATGTTCTTCACACGATACCAACTGTAAAAACAAAAACTTGCCATCATATTTTTTCTACTCATGTTTATCCTATGGGATAACTCTAGTGCTTGTTTCTTTTAACATTCTAGTGTAACACTAAAAGTATAGCAAGCAGATGATACCAGCAGTCTATGTTCTCCCTATGCTCCAATTGACTTAGCTAAGATCAGCTAGTTTGTTGTAGGGACCAATCACTCAACCTAATATTGATTCACTTATCATCCAATGGCAGGGAGGAAAAATAGCACTGCGTACTTGTTTTAAAGAAACCTTTTCTCAGTTTCATCTCTTCACAAGATTTTTTCTTCTTATACTCCTTTAATGAACACATTTTTACGTGGGAAAATATCATTCAGGACTGAAATCTGGTTCCCCCAGTTACCTACAGACGATGGGGTCTTCTACAGGCAGTTTATTTCAATTAATTTCTTTAAAAGAAAATCTCCCAAGTGTCTCTTCTATAGGCTCCTTTTATCTCATCTCACACTTACCAACTTGAAGTTTGAGAACCCCTTTCTGATGTAGTTGAAGAACCTGGAAAAATTCTTTGGGCATAGCATGAAAACCGGGTTTTGGCAATTGGTTGTCGTAGTAATGATGGCTAATTGATGTCCCTTCTAAAGTTTTAGAGAAAGGCCAAAACCCATATAATTTCACATTTTCGCACAATTCTATTGCTGCACTAGTTATCATGAATCCTGTGGAAAGACGATAAGCTCTCACGCCCCTCGTCTTCCAAAATAGTGCAAGGCTTTTGAGATAATTAGGGTGAAAGTATATTACTTTTTGCTTTGCTTGATATTTCTTCAGTACATGATAAACTTCAAAAGAAATGGCAGTGTTTCCGCTGTAAGAAAACGCAGGCAGCAAAAGAAAGGAATGCCCGTAATTAGAGAGAGTTTCTAGAAAGACATTTTTCATCTCGTTGAGTTTTCCATATCTGCAACAACAACAAAAACAGTCAATAAAGATGTTTTACGAAATACTACGTCTGGTTTTCTTATTCTATATGATAAATTCCTGGTGGATGTAGGGTGATTAAAATATTGGTCAAAAGTGTCTAATTTTTATAAAAAGTTTAGAAAATCTTTGAAAGCACATTATTCATATCCTTTAATGAAAAGCGCTCTCACAAACGCTTCTGTGTCAGGTCCCATATCAAATGACTGCTTTGCTTTCGTGGAGTTGTCTGAACAGATATCAAATCGGGTCAGTGTACTACATTCATTTCCTGTTACAAATGGTCACTTCAGCTGTTACTACCCATACATTGAACTATAAAAAGGGCAATTTAAAAAAAAAATGCACACACTTTAAATTAACACACTTCCATATTATATGGAATAATGCTCTCCTCACCGTTATTGTAAGGAGCACCTGTGGCCTTGTGCTTTTATATGGCAAGGGAACTCCTCTGTGACTTAATAGTCTTATATTACACTTTAAGGGGTGCATTATCCATTATAAAACTTATAAAAATGTGAAGCGTTTTGTAAAGACCTATGGTGAGTTGCAACAACTTGTGAACCATTTTATCTGAAATGGTTAGTAGCACCTAGGGATATGAAGATTTGACACTAGTTCACCTTAATGACTTACTATCGACACGAAATATATATATATATATATATATATATATATATATATCTCTCCCCTGTGTCCCGCTGATATTTTGGAAATGCCTCGGTGCTACCCAAAAATAGTACATAAGATTCCAACAAAGGAGCACTCGTAGGTCTTGTAATAGAGATAAATTAAGTTGATTTATTTATCAACGCGTTTCGGCTGTGCTAGTGAGTGCGGCTGTGCTAGTGAGCCGTCCTCATGATCCTGAGGACGGCTCACTAGCACAGCCGAAACGCGTTGATAAATAAAGCAACTTAATTTATCTCTATACAAGACCTACGAGTGCTCCTTGTTAGAATCTTATTATATATATATATATATTATATATATATATATATATATATATATATATAATAAAAGCCTAACTGCTGCATCTGTGCTGTGGTCCCTGTGTGTCACTGCAGTTCCTATGGACTCACCACTAGAGGGAGATGGTAAGATTGTCTCCCTATTGACTCACTACTAGAGGGGAAACACAGGAAACACACAGAGGCAGAACACAGCAATTACACAGACAGCAGGTTAGGTTGCTTAGGACAGAGGGGGGGACAATGGATTTGCAACAGAGGGGGGACCCCTGGATTTGGGACAGAGGGGGGGCCTGGATTAGGGACAGAGGGGGTGACCCTGGATAGAGGGGGGCTGGATATGGGACAGAGGGGGATTTTGGACCCCTGGATTTGGGACAGAGGGGGGGCCTGGATTTGGGACAGAGGGGGAGGCTGTATTTGGGACAGGGGGCTTGGATTTGGAACAGAGGGGGTGACTGGATTTGGGACAGGGGGAGGCTGTATTTGGGACAGAGGGGGGACCCTGAATTTGGGACACAGGGGGGACCCTGTATTTGGGACAGAGGGGGGGGCTGGATTTGGGATGGTTGGCTGGATTTGGGACAGAGGGGGGACCCTGGATTTGGACGAGGTGGGGAGCTGGATTTGGGACAGAGGGGGGACCCTGGATTTGGGACAGAGGGGGGGCTGGATTTGGGATGGTTGGCTGGATTTGGGACAGAGGGGGGGACCCTGGAATTGGGACGGGGGGGCTGGATTTGGGATAGAGGGGGGCTGGATTTGGGACAGAGGGGTGACCATGGATTTGGGATAAAGGGGGGCTAGATTTGGGACAGAGGGGGAGGGAGGGATTTGGGACAGAAGGGGGACCCTGGATTTGGGACAGTGGGGGGACTCTGGATTTGGGACAGAAGGGGGACCCTGGATTTAAGACAGGGGACTCTGGATTTGGGACAGAGGGGGGACTCTGGATTTGGGACAAAGGGGGGACTCTGGATTTGGGACAAAGGGGGGACTCTAGATTTGGGACACTGAGGGTAGACTTTGGCCTTGGGACACTAAGAGGGGACTCTGACCTTGGGACATATATATATATATATATATATATATATATATATATATATATACCCTCCCACATTCCCACCCACCTATCAATCAGGATGGATTATATATATATATATATATATTCCATATATATACAGTATTTCTCTGTCAGACTTTGCACTCCTACCTCTATAGTGATATCGCTAGAGTTCTACTGGAGAAACACCTTCTTATAACAGAAGGCATCTTGCAGTCTCATGCTATATGAATAGCACTGCCCACAAAATCTAAGAAACAAGAAGTAATTTCTTACTCCCAGGTTCTCCAGAGTAAGGGGTGGAGATATGCAAAATACTCCTTTATGTCCCTTAGCTTATGCATGTGACCAGAACTGCTGGCTAATAATTGGCTATATTGCATGTTATTAAGCCACGGTTCTGGACACATGCATAAGCTAAGCTTTCTGTTATAAGAAGGTGTTTCTCCATTTTTATGCTCAGTGGAGGGCTTTTTGCTCCTTTTGGCCCCACTATCTCCCTAAGCTTTCTAGCTGCCTTGTCTAGGGTTCTACAGGAATACTCTTACAATATTTGATTGTGTTTTAAAAGTCAAGCGAGTGCTCTGCTTTTGGGAAATATATATATGTTTACCACGCTTTAAGAGTGTCATCATCCTCCATTGTTTTTGTCCTCACACCAAACTAAAAATTCTGTATAAGCAGATCACTCTTTAAATAACAACATAACTATTATTAATGTGTATTATATCTACAGTAATGTAATAACTCACAACTACCGTAATTTCTTTATCATAACTACAAGAATGTGTTTATTATCATAACGACAGTAATATGTTTAGCTACTTAACTACAGTAATGTGTTTATTATCATAACTACAGTAATGTGTTTATATCATCACTACAGTAATGTGTTTTATTAACATACTACAGTAATGTGTTTATTACCATAACACAGTACTGTATTTATTACTAAGCTACAGTAATGTGTTTATTATCATAAACTCAGTAATGTGTTTATTATCATAACTACAGTAATGTGTTTATTATCATACCTACAGTTATGTGTTTATTATCATAAAACTACAGTAATGTGTTTTATTACCATATAACACAGTAATGTGTTTATTACCATAACTACAGTAATGTGTTTATTACCATAACTACAGTAATGTGTTTATTATGATAACTTACAGTAATGTGTTTATTTTCATAAATACAGTAATGTGTTTATTATCATAACTACAGTAATGTGTTTATTATCATAACTACAGTAATGTTTTATATCAAAATGTGTTTTTATGATAACTTACAGTAATGTGTTTATTATCATAAATACAGTAATGTGTTTATTATCATAACTACAGTAATGTGTTTATATCATAACTACAGTAATGTGTTTTTATCTACTACAGTAATGTGTTTATTATCATAACTACAGTAAGTGTTATTACCATAACTACAGTAATGTGTTTATTATCATACCTACAGTAATGTGTTTTATTATAATAACTACAGTAAGGTGTTTATTATCATAACTACAGTAATGTGTTTTTACCATAACTACCGTAATGTGTTTATTACCATAACTACAGTAATGTGTTTATTATGATAACTTACAGTAATGTGTTTATTTTCATAAATACAGTAATGTGTTTATTATCATAACTACAGTAATGTGTTTATTACCATAACTACAGTAATGTGTTTATCATAACTAAAATAATGTGTTTATTTTCATAACTACAGTAATGTGTTTATTACCGTAACTACAGTAATGTGTTTATTATCATAACTACAGTAATGTGTTTATTATTATAACTATTGTAATGTGTTTATTATCATAACTACAGTAATGTGTTTATTACCATAACTACAGTAATGTGTTTATTATAGCTACAGTAATGTCTTTATTATCACATCTACGTTAATATGTTTATTAAACTGCAGCAATGTGTTTATTATCATAACTAGAGTAATGTGTTTATTTTTATAACTACAGTAATATGTTTATTACCCTAACTATAGTAATGTGTTTATTATCATAACTACAGTAATGTGTTTATATCATAACTACAGTAATGTGTTTATTATCATAACTACAGTAATTTTTTTTATTACTATAACTACAGTAATGTGTTCATTATCATAACTACAGTAATGTGTTTATTATCATAACTACAGTAATGTGTTTATTTTCATAACTACAGTAATGTGTTTATTATCATACACTACAGTAATGTGTTTTATTTTCATAACAAAGTAATGTGTTTATTATCATAACTACAGTAATGTGTTTATTATCATAACTACAGTAATTTGTTTATTATCATAACTACAGTCATGGTGTTTTTATCATAACTACAGTAATGTGTTTATTATCATAACTACAGTAATGTGTTTATCATAACTAAAATAATGTGTTTATTACCATAACTACAGTAATATGTTTATTATCATAACTACAGTAATGTGTTTATTATCATAACTACAGGAATGTGTTTATTATCATAACTTAAATCATGTGCTTATTATCATAACTACAGTAATGTGCTTATTATCATAACTACAGGAATGTGTTTGGGGTGTTTTGCATTTATTAATTACTTCCCCTACTGTGTTGTTAGGGAAACAAGGATATGTTCTGGGTGTACTTATAAGTTATGCTGTTTTTTTTAACTTGCCAGAATTTACACTACTCTTCTCTACAATGTATTGTAAATTGATTGCTTTGTACAGTAAGGCAAAGTTTACATTATGTAGTGTGTTGTAAAAATGGGAGTGGTAGCGCCTGCTGGAAGGAATGCAAAATCTGTGAGTTTTGACTATGGGGTGTGTGTACCCTTTAAACTGGTGTGAATTCTATTTCTAAAAACATATTTACATATTCATTTCCAGATAATGTTGCACCATTAAGTTTCATAGTATATTTGGCACCATATCCGACAGCCAGATACAAGATTGGACATGAGTAATAGGAGAATAAAAGCTAAATAAGCCTGAATAGGGTTTAACAGTCAGGGCTCGTTCACACTATAAACTGACAGAAACACACAGCATGCGTTTCTGTCAGTTTGCATCCATTTTTTTCATACATTTGTATCTATTTTTTAACAATGTGTATTCCATAGATTTCTATAGAAAATGCATGAAAAAACGGACAGAAACGCTGCATGCAGTGGGTTTTTTAAACGGACTGTAACGGAAAGGATTATAACGCAGCAGGTGTGAACGATATTATTAAAATCCTATGGGGTTTTACTGTCTGTCCATTTTTTTAAACGCACCTACGTTTGAAAAACAGATACAAACTGTAGTGTGAATGAGCCCTTAACTGTGCCTCTTCCCTTGGCAGCATTGCTGAGAAGCTATCTAGGTTTCCTTATGTCACTGCAGCACATGTAACTTCCCTTTAGGGCTGGGCCACACTACTGCCCTTTTAAGCGCGGTCCGAACGTACTTTTAAAAGCGCACAGTGATGTTGGACTATGGGGGTGACCTCACCATCTCTATTGGTGTCTGCTGTGCTGCGATCCGTTTATTGGAGCGCATTCGGTCACCTTTTCGATAAGGGCAAATTACCAAAATCGCACACAAGCGGACATCAATGTGGCTTGCACCTTAGTGTGTCAAGGGTTTTTTGAGTGGGTCAAGGGTTGACTCTCTTCAGGAGCTCTCCATTTCTGTGTATACTATGGTTCTGTGATATTCATATATTGTGTTGCCAAGCTGCGTTATTCTAAACTATTTTTACACGAGGCACAAGATAAAACATATTTAGATGTGTCTGTGTCCAGTATATGGTAATACAAAGTATTATTATTCAGAATTTCGAAAAGGATCCATAATTATTAAAGCACTAGAAGCCGTACATGGCTTCAAATGGTTTGGTATTGGATTACTTACTTTCTAGCAATAATGCTTGGATTAACTGTTACAAGATCAGTCTTATTTCCAACATCAACTGTAACATTTCCCCATACAGGGGGGAGGTTACACCTGAAACACACAAAATACATTTAATGTAATGTTCTAAACTACATTAACATAATTAAATGGCTCCACTGTAAAAATCTACTTTTTAAAAATGAAAAGTACATTGGGCAGGGAGGTAGGATTGATTATGCCTACCTCACAATTTTGTTTAGTTGAGGAGAATGAGCACGTAAATCAGGTCAGTGTCCTGGGAATTCCTGTATTAAAGATTGCACTAAAGCCAGAAGGAGACCTGACATAGGCAGTTTTCTTTGTATTTGCGCTGACAATATTGCTTCCTCACAGAACAATATTGGGAGGTAGGAATTACTAATCCTGCTTCCCTGTCCTAGGTTCTCTTTGATTTGTAAAAACTTTATATGCAATATAGTTCTACTTTAACTTGATTTCTCTAAGGATGATAAAGAAAGCATGTTTGAATTAAAAATTGTGGTTCTTGTTTAAGCTGGCCATACACTACAAACTTACTAACTGACCTTCCAATGACTTTCTAACAACCACCTGATAGCAACCTACAATGGAGCTGGAAAACGTCATTGCAGGAGTGAAGATGAATTGATTGTAACAATGAGGCAGTGTATGGCCAGCTTTACATGGTTTTATCACTGATATTATGATAACTATAATTGATGGTTTGATCCCAATGATGGATATACTTTATTTTATTATCCCAAGACATTCTGAAATTGTAGTTGATTTGTGGCCAATGTTCAATCTAAAAAAATAATTGTCTGTTTGTGCATATACGCATGTGCGGATACAGAATCTACATTTGTATTACATATTGTGGAAAATTATTGTGGACTAATTTATCCTGTGTGCATTGGAGTAAGTTCACATCTTAAATGTAACATTGGACAGGGCTCCCATATTATAATATCGTCCTTGCCCATTCAGGATTGCAGACAAATCTGTTACTGCAGGACAGGATATAGCCTGTGGTTTAGGTTGGGTGTAATTTTTCTTTAAATTCATTGCCATTCCAAGTGTTTCACCATATGGCACCTTGTGTAAGAACCGGAGGACTAGATCTAGTTATATAGCACTGCACCCACACTGGCAAAATAAAAATGGACACAAAAAAGTGCCATTTAGCATTTCAAGCCAACTGCAGTACATCAGAATTACCACTGATCTCTAAAGACCTTTGCTGAAAAGAGCATGGCACAGAAATAGAAAACACAGCCCACAATGAGGTTGAGGTTCTGTTTGAAGGTGCCAAAGATCACTGCCATGACTCTCAGTCAACAAATCTATCACAGACCCGACAGGCATCTGCAGGCAGAACCACCTGCAAAAAGGCCCTTAAAATAATTGTGGGATATGAGATATACAACATCTAATTGAAATGAGAGGCAGCACAGACTATATTACGCACGCAATAAGTTTACAATGCATAATCAGTTTTGATTCAATCAATTCAATTTTCAATCAATCATAAATGTGAATTATGGGCATTTTTCTTCTATGTAGAGATCAAGATGTAAGTTAACCTTACCTGAAAACAAAATCTGAGCTGTCAATTTCAGCTCCACAGCGGCTGTTTGTTAGAATTCCTCCATTTCCAACCACTGCGCATTGCTTGAATGGGTTTCTTACAAAAGGTTGAGACTAGGACAGAAATTATATCTGTTAAAATTGAACATTTTGTTGTTTGTATTTTACTGTTTGTATTTTACAGTTTGTATAAAGCTGTTTGATTTTAGTGAAGAATTGTTTTAAAATCACTGCACATTCCAGGGCCTAGGCAAATCCTCTGTAGCACATGATATGTAAGTATAATATTACCTGGGGAATATATACTGTGTATATATATATATATATAAACAACCAGATATACACCGCACACAGGATTTTTGCTTTAATTTCTTTATTCAGCACATCAGTAGTGTACTATGTTTTGAGGATAGCAATCCCCTTCGTCAGGTACAAATAATGGCTATCACATGCTGACCAAAATCTAAAACCCTATATACCCTCCCCACAGGAACTCACATCACTCCCAACCACTTAATAGCTCTTGTTAATTAACCCCTAGTTACCAGTTAGTCTGACAACTCATACATACATTAAGGAAAACAGATTTAGTTTAGATGCATTCTCATTTAAGATAATGATAAAGATCATAATCCTTATTTAGCCCCAATGGATACAGGCTCTTAAGTTGGTGAACCCACCAAACCTCTTGTTTTTTTAATATAAGGCCACAATCCCTCCCCTGCATGGATTCGGTACCACCTCCAACACACTGAACTTGGGTTCACTGTCAGTGTGACCTGCCTCCACAGGTGCTGGCGGCACAGGTAAATTTGCATCCTTCTTTGGGATGCTGGAATGGTGTTGGGAGATGCGGGACTTTATCATTAGAGTGGTCTCTCCTATGTACAACAGTCTGCAGGGACACCACAACATGTATACTGTGTACATTGACTCACATGTGCAGAATTCCGTATTGTTATGTTCTTTACCCGCAATAGGATGTTTAAAAACAGGACCCTTCTCCACAAACTTGCACTGAGCACAATGCAGACAAGGATACATTCCAGGCTTTTGTTTGCCAAGGAATGTATCTCTGTCCATCCCCTCCCGTTTAAACAATGATGTAACTAAGCTGTTTAAGTTCACTGGAGACCATCATTAGGATTAAGCTAGGTACACACAGTCCAGATTTCTGAAAGATGACAGACAGGATCTACAAGATCTGCATACACACAGTCCCGAGCGTTCTCCCTATGAACTTTATAAGGAGAACGCTTGGGACTGTGTATTTCCATCGGCCGCGCTAGACTCCTCTATAGGGAGTCTAGCGCGGCCGATGGAAATCATTGGCCTTTCCCGAACGAGCGTACAGCCGACCCGATCGTTCGGCGGCCATGCGCTCGTTTGGGAAACGAGCGTACACACATAACTATAAAGCCCCGATACTGTCGGATCCGACGGTATCGGGGCTTTATCGTTACTGTGTGTACCCAGGATATGGGTTGACTGAAACGTGTAGATGTGATCTTGCCAATTGTTACAATAATTTGTTTTAAATCCAGTACTGTAGTCTGGGTAATGTCACCCCTATAAAAAGCATTGCCACTCACATGTAAGAAAGTTCACTCTTATTGTAAGTAGATCAGCATTAAAAAAGCCAAACTCACCGAGAGTATCGTTTCTTTCTTTTTCCTGTGTGTACTCACCTTAAAACAGCTTAAGTATTACTTTCTAGTGCTTAATATTATCAATAAAATGTGTGAGTGCTAATCTTCAAAGAAATGGTTCCCAGGGCATTATTGCTTACATTTTGCAATTCTCAAGTTGTATTAACACTTATTTCACTTATGACACAATTTCACCCTTTCTTCCCCATTCTTCAGACTATGCTTTGGTAAGATTCTTTACTTTAGTAAAACATATTTCCAACACCTCTAGCAATAATAAATTCCTCCTATGATAGAGAATGAATGAAAACACGTTTTGCTTTTCTTACCTTTGGAAGCATTCTATAAATGTCATCTGCTATCAAAATGTTCTTTTTAGTTTCCACTTCATATGTAATGTTACTTCCTAATGAGGTATTGTTCTGGGAAACTATAAAATTCTCAATGCCATTGCAGCATGTGGACAAATACAACCTGCAAAGAAAACAGTGTAAGTGAGAGAGTAAAAACTCACAAGACTGGCTTTAATCTGCATAAAGCTACTTTTTATGCATTATTCCACGAATAACAAAAGGCCTGCACAAACAAAAACCTTCATTGAGTATGGGGATTCAAAACCAACATAAAGCAATCCTGACAGAGAAGAACAACTTCCTGTTTTGGGTCATTTAAACATAAATGATCCAAAGGTTCGTTCATCTCTCCACCATGCCAACATCACTTCAGATCACCCCCTCTCTCAGGGCATGCAATGTTGCTTCCTTTAATCAAAGCCACATGCCTTGGGTAGATCTTAACTTGATTTTGGCTGCAGCTAAAAGGTTTGGTACTGGATTGATTTTGAGGTAATACAAATGTCTTTCGCATGGAAAACTTTTGTGTGCACACTAGAATTTCAGCTTTGCTCTAAATCCAAGGAAATAGACCTAAAAAGGGAAAGACTCAGAAAAATATGTATTCAAACCGTAGGCAAATATCTCCCTAAATAGGAAGACATACTCTCACAAAATAACTCAGATGGTCCATGTGCATTATTCTGCTTCAGTACTTGATTTTTCACCTATGACTAAGAGTAATTAGTCTGGCGCTGAACCTCACCATGCAATAAAAGTTATTTTTACCAAGGCTACACCTCCAGACTATGCTGCTTTGACAGTTAGCTTCATCATTACTGTGTCAGCAATTTGAAGATTAATCAAAATTGATCAGATGGAATTACGTACAAAATGATATCATATTTGAGTAAGATACTTGAATGAATCATTATATATAGAATAACATAGGAATGTATAGATACAGGGACACTCTTTATTGAGAGTTAAATTATAGATGTTATTGCAGCCTGCCAGTATTGTGTCACCTTAAAGATCACAGACCAAATAGATCTGCATGTTTGGTGAAATATGTAGCTCCCCTCCCTATCCTCACTAAATACTGACTGATCTGATCTTTACTTGGCTGAGCAGATAAAATAAAAAAATGTTTTGACTGGAAGTAAGAGGGTGTGGCTTCAGTACATGGCCATTTAGAATAACAGATGACTGCTTTAAAGTAGAATTATACTCTTGCATTAACTGACTGCTTTCTAACAGTAACTGAAAATTTTCAAGCCACCTCCCCATCCCTCATTAACATATGTTCCTCAGTGTCATGGGTGGGAAAATTGTCAGTGACAATGATTGTGGGAGGAGCCAGAAAGAAGTCGGTTATTGCATGAGTATAATTGTCCCTTAAGGAAGTGAGGAATTATAGAACAAATTCTGGCTATTCTAGTTTTTATTCTTCTTGTAGTTCACCTAGTCAGAAAGGAACAGTGAGCTATATAATACAACTAAAAGGTGTGGGCTATGATTTAACTTTAAAATAATGGCATTTTCTACACGGTGAAACCAGCTTACTATACTACTACCAGGGTTATTCAATAAAAGTTCTTCAGGGTGATTCAATAAAAGTTCTTATCGTTTAAAATGGTGCTAAGTTTGCCCCAACCAATCAGATCTTATTTAACATTTGAAATATAAGATCTGATTGGTTGGGGCAAAATTAGCACCATTTTAAACGATAAGAACTTTTATTGAATAACCCTGTATATCTTTTAAAATGGTGCTAATTTTGCCCAAACCAATAAGATGTTAGCTTTCAAATGTTAAATAAGATCTGATTGGCTGGGGCAAAATTAGCACCATTTTAAACGATAAGAACGTTTATTGAATCTCCCTGATATGGGTCATACTACCCAACTTAAAATGTTTCACAGATAATTGGTATGTGGGAAATTAGTGAAGTCCAACTACATTCCACACTAAATCTGTCCCATCTCCCAGAGACCCACCTCTAATTCCATGCAGAACTACCGAAGTCTTGCCCCAGCCTTTCAAAACATTGTCAGCAGACCCAGGATGGCAGTACAGGGCAAAAACAGTTACAAACAGAGCAGTTCCAATGAAATGTATAGTGTGTCATTGTTTGCACAGGTTATTTACACCATCTGTAAAGTCCTGTTACCTGAACTTGTTGTATTCTTGTGAGCTTTTTTGCCATGTGCAGTTCTGCACCCCTCTAACTGTCTGGATATAATAGTCTTCCGAGTACCTTAAAAATGAATAAGATAACAGCGTGATTTCAGACCAGTACATTTTATACTACTATTCTATACATAGCATTCAACAATAGCTAGTGATTTTATTTCTTTAGGGCTAGGCCATATCGTGCGTTTTGCGTTCTGTTAGAGCATTACTGTCCAATACAGTGTGGCCTCAGCATTGTACAATCATTTTCAAATTAACCGTAGCTTATCCCTTATCCCTAATATAAACTGTATCAACTGTATCAGAATTAACATCGACAAACAACAACAATGCAACTGAATTTAGGTTAATTTGTGTCTTAGATGGTCTCTTTATATTTTATTACCAAATTATACGAGTAATGATCAATGATCATTATTCAAGATCATTATGAGTAATGATTCAAGTCAATTTCAAGTTCAACCGAACAACCAGTGGGAAGCCAAAAGGAAAATCTAGGATAATCTATTGGGGCCTGTTCAATTCATCATAGAATCACTCGGGAAATGTCTCCTAGTTTTAAAATAAGGAAATGCTATTGTTTTTATTTTACATTTACAGAAGATCAGGGCCATTTCAGGTACAACAGCAGCTATTTCAACCTTTTAATTGCAGAAAACATTTTATTTACAGTCTGGCATTCACATTCTCATGATCCTGTGACTTACTGACGAGCCGTTAGATAACAGTTTAAAAACAGAGAATCAAAATGCCAGAAGAAGATATTTTGGAAACCAAGATTAACCTTCCCCCCTTCCCCTCTCGGTTCAAACGTCTATCATGTGATTAAAAAGTATTAATTTTTGGCCAACATACTTTATGTTAGTGCAGCGCAGAATTGATTGTCCACAGAGCAATCTAGGCTACTGCCTAGGGTCCAGGACGTGCTCAGCTAGAGAAGCAGTAACAGGATTAAAGTCCATACAATACATATATTATAGCCAAGAAGGAAGTCCCAAATGACAGCCCTGTCTTGGAGCTAATTTGATCTTAATCTCTTTAGGTGTCTGTGACTTGCTTACTGTGTTGCATACACCATACATTTGAATGGGAAGATGTCATCTCAGTAGCAGTAGATCTTTCAATTCCCAGAAGATGAAGGTTAAGAAGTCAGCTAAACAAATACCCTTTATACAAATAACCTTTATACAGGTTAAAAGTCTCTTCTGATGTTACTTATATGTGTGTCTGTGCCTGCTTTGTTAGTGAATTTTCAATGTTTAGGAACTGCTCCTAACAGCCCCCCCACTAGTCACTGCCTACTTGTAATCCAGCCGACACTGGATACATTCATACACATTCTACAGAGCCTTCACAACCCGACACTATACAGCTCATTAACATATCTTCCAGACACTGCTGAGAGTGGGTGGGGCTGCTGCTGTGTTAGACACTTTCTCCCTCTCTTCTAAGAGGCAAGTACATGCTGCCAATAGTGGGTGAGGGAGGGGGGCTGCTGTTGTGTGAGACACTTCTCCCTTCTAACAAGCAAGCAGACATGCTGGGGGGGCTCCTGTAAGTGGTCTCCTGTGACACACTCCTGTAGATAGGTAGTAAATTACATCAATGGTATTCTATGGGGATCGTAAATCCACAATTTTGTTATCATAGATTTACGATCGGTATCTGTAATTTACAAACAATTGTTAAACCGTTTGGAAATTATAAATATGGCCCATAGGTACAGACAGACAGATAGACAGGTATAAAGACAGACAGATAGATAGACAGATAGATAATAGATTGATATATAATAGACAGACAGTGATAGATACAAAGATAGATGATAGATAGATCAGAATGACAGATTAGACAGACAGATAGATATACAGGAGACCAATATGATTAATCAGATCATTATATTTGGGGTTATATTAATAAATGTTTTGGGAGATCCTAGTAAGAGGTCACTGGAGGGACACAAATTAGCAAACCTGGTTTGAGTGACAGGTCTTTTCCTGTACGTGCTGTTATTTAAAATAAAGATTTCTGAGAATCTACAGCTCGGATTTCAAATCTGAAAAATGTGTCGGGGTTAATTTAAATTTAAAATTTTTGGAAGTATAGATACCCTTTAAGTCTAGACTTATAAAAGCTTATAATGATTAAATGTTATGCTTCTGCTTAAAAACAGGGCAGTTTCTAGGCATAGGCGACCTAGGCAAACTGCTAGGGCACTGAGAGGAGGATGCCATTCAAAGGTTATCAGCCATATATCAATACGTTACCTATCTAGTTCACTGTTTATTTACACCAGGAATACACAGAGGTACTGTACTCTCAGTGTGAATACAAGGTATTAAAAATTGTCTAGGTCCGAATTAGTCAACCAAACATACAGGATGATTCTCTATCTCTTCAGATTTACTTATCTACCAAAAGGCTAATGCAAAAGGTGTTTTGGAGCTTGGGGGAGTTTGAGATTAGAAGAGGGCACAATGGTAGCCTTTCTCAGGGCACCAAAATGGCCAGAACCTGGCCTTTTACAATCAACCATTCCCCCAAAATAAATAAATAAATTATATATATTCCAACGAAAATAAATATGTTCCGAGCACACCAACTGAAACTTTTATTTATCTGACTGCGCCGAACCAATACATAAAAGTTTCACAACCAATAAGTTGGTGTGTTCGGAACATATTTATTTTAAAAAAAAATTGCTGCACAATGGAAATTATGTGTGTGTGTGTTTTGCTATGTGTGGATATAGTGGATATAAAATCTTTACACAGGTATATTTTAAACTGTTACTCAGACAATCACCAGCTTCCAGAGGAACCAAATAGGATAATCCTGCAGGTCTGAAAGTAGACCCAGGCAATCCTGCCACACTGTGTGGTTGAAACTAAACATGCTAGGTTACTACTTATTAGTATTCACTACGGCAAGTGGTGATGGTACCTCATATATTATAACAGAAGGTACCTTACAGCATCATGTTATTATATTGCCCTAATAATCTAACGTATAAACAAACATTTATCATTCCCAGTTTACCAAATGAAATGGATTTATCCTTTATATACTCTTTTATACAGATCTAATTGAAAAAAAATTGCATCAGAGCAATTTTTAATATATGATAACTGCTTTTTATTTCAGTATTACAGTAAATCCTTGGTATACCTGCCTGGCTTTACTACTAAGCAAAAGGCTAAGGACTTGCAAGCGAGCACCTTCATCCCAACCATTAATAGTGGCTGCCAATTCAAATTGTTCTGGCCAATCAGTCCACTCCCTAGTTACCCCATCAAATGGATCAGGCTTAAAAATAGGTTTGCCAATTGAGCCTGGTAGAGCTACTGAGTCTAATTGGGGAATTTCATCTGCAGGTACAAGGATAGGAGGATTTAAATTAATACTTTCAGTAGCAGCCTCCATAGCTTAAGACAGTAATCAGGGGTGTCCCTGTCTATGGTGCACCACTTTGAATATTGACCACGCCTGTATATTTTGTGTCCTTGTAAGATGGTGTACTTTGTTGCCTCAGAGTTTGTATCCAATAAGGTAAATTGTCCAATAATCTGTCCTCCCAACAGGTGGTAACAGGGTTCTTATACACAGGGTCATGTGTTGCATTCCATTTCTCTCCAAAGCTCACACCACAATCTACTTTCACTTTCTCTCCTCCTAGCCATAGAGAGCAGGGATGTCTTGTCTTATATTACTCACTGACAACACCTGCAGACTGGAGGTGGTATATAAGGAGCCTTGGTGTATATGTCCATTACATTACACATCACATCATGTGTAGCAGACAGAAACCTTTTCTGGATTATAATTCCTTTCATATGGAGCAGACACAGGGGTGTGGTTTAACCTCCCATTTTGACCATTCCATTTTGAAATAGGGATCTCAGCTCTGTAAGTTTATGTATTTTGTATATTTTGTGTTGTACCTAATATAAGTCAGTGCTATTCTTTAAATGGTTAAATGGTAATAGTAAGATAGCACACACATACATATACAACTTTCCTATATGTAATATCATATACCCCCCACCATATTGGTAGCTCCTAAAAACTCAATGCAATCTCCTATGGAGATATAAATATATTTATATAATATAAGGGATATATATATTTTAGCAAACGTGTGCCCATTGGTGCACAATGGAAATTATGTGTGTATGTTTTGCTTTGTGTGCATATAGAATCTTTACACAGGTATACACAGGTCTGAGAGTAGACTTATGCAATCCTGCTACACTGGCATCCATTACATCCATTAACATTTATATGGTGAGTACTGATCCTTTCCAATTTATGTGTCTATAATCTATCGGTGGCACTGATAAAGAACAGCGTGAGCACACCTGCTACACCATATAATGGCGGCCGAAACGCATTGATGCTAGCGTGTTTGTGATTTAATAAACACCTTATTGATTGCACCAGGAGTGCTTTCATCTTCTTACTTATGATCTTTTATATATATATATATATATATATATATATATATATATATATATATATATATATATATATATATATATAAAAGATAAAAGATAGCAATAGTGTGCACACAGTGTTCACTTACGTTTGCCTGGAGCTGTTGGTTCATAATTCCAATATGCAATAAAAAAAGTAGGTCATAAACACGCTCCACAGGTCTTTTTCACCAATTTTATTATTTTCAAAAGTAATGCATAGTGCAATATATAATATATTATAAATATATATATATATATCTATATATATAAATCTTCCAAAGCGTCCGCACTCCTTGCTGTACGATCAATGCCCTTGGTGCTACGACCTCCTCCTTTCAATACAAACAGAACATAACCATCTATGAGGGCACTCTTGGGATTTAGTACAAACAATGCATCACGTGCACGTATAGGATCAATGCATTTCGGCCATGATACGGGCCATATCATGGCCAAAATGCATTGATCCTATCCGTACACGTGTTGCATTGTTTGTACTAAGTCCCAAGAGTGCCCTCATAGATGGTTATGTGTCGGCACATAGGGGCCGAAACGCGTAGGTTGTACTGTCCTACATAGTTTAATAAATTGTTTATTTACTGAAGTCCTCGGAGTGCTCTGGATTATATTGACTTTTGGATACATATATATATTAATTTAAATGCAATTCTCATACATTAAGAGGTTGATTTTACATCTGAATCACAGCTGAGAGTTTTATGAATAATGTATCTAACTTGAAAATTGTAAAATTATTATTATTCTGAAAGCCCAACTGAAATATGATGTTTAAACATTAGAGGGCAGCACTGAGCTGTTGGTGTCATCATACTAGCTGATCACTAAACTTCCTTGGAAAGCTGCTTGAAGAAATGAGTTTACAGATTATTTTTTCCCCCTGACTGCTAGAAGCTATGACCACTAAATTGAGAGAATATAAGAAAAGCTACTGTAGGTCTGTTTTTGTCGATTTCCAGACAGAAACACGCACAACATTGAATGTATTGGATTGACCTAGACTTAACAGATACATAAGAATGGTGTTACCGTTTACATTTGGACCAATGAAGCATAATAAAAAGTCTAATATAGGGTTGGTGCCAAATGTAGTTTGAGACAGGTTCAGGGTGTTACCAGCAGCAGAGGATTCTGGGAAGAACAGAAGAGTTGCATCCTTCGTCTCAACACATTTTAGATTGGTTGATATTTACACATTTACTTTTTTATTTTACTTTTTAATTTAACATTTTGTTTAGTTTTAATAGTGTTCATTACTATATATATACGGCTAAGCCGGTAGCTAATGTTAACATGGGGGTTGTGTACGCCCTTTACGGCGGGTGCGAATGGGTAAGTGTAAGATATAGCGATAAATTATAGATGGTGGCACTCTACCACCAAAATATATGGATATGAATAGGGGCATAGACTGTATGCCAATGATAAATAAATATATACAATTTCACTGTGGCAATAAAAATTGCGTAGAAACATAGAAACACAACAATAAGGTTGCGCTGAGGGCTAAAAATTGTAGGTACCAAAAATACTAAAAGTCTTAGTGTCCCCTAATAGATAAGATAATATAATGATCCAGACTGTAAAGTGCAATGTTCGTGGCCGATAGGTGCTGGCTACTTAGGTATCAGAGATGAAATTGGCTGATGCATGCATTCCGCTACAATGAAGTATTTCAGCATTTCAGTGGTTGGGGCTGGGACCCCTACACTACAGCAAAATATAAAAAAAGGGGTGGACATGTCCTTTAAAGCTTTTCGGGCAGGTCACCTTTCCCATAAATGAGAGGCACTTGCATTTTTATTGTTATCATTGTGGATTTATATAGCATCATCTTCCATCTTCCCAACTGACCGTTTGCCACTACCGACCAGTGGCAACTATCGGCCATGGCAACAGTAGCCGCACCCGACAATTTGCAGCAACCGAGTGTGTGGTCCATATAGGGCCGCATGATAAGCCGTGGTTTTTGTATGCATCCGGTCTCCCACTCTTCCGATTCAGAAGAACAAACTGGTGGACACGGGACGTGGCCGGATAGAAACCCATTCAATGTTCTCGGTGTGATTGACTGATAAATTATGGATTATCGGTCGATTAGGTCAAAAAATGGTGTGTACATAGCCTTACACTTATTATTCAAGTCTTTATTGCTTGTTTGTATTTTTGGCTTTGTATTACTATTTATATTGTACAGATGACATTGTTGTGCACCTAAATGGCACATACATGCAATATCCTGTTAAATAAAAGCAGTTAAATATTAAATAAAAAAGTTTAATGTAACATTCCCTCATTATGGAAACTATCCTACAGAAGGTGCAAAAAACAAATAACATAAAAGACGTATACACAGGTGGGGAAAATGTAAAAGTTGTAAAATAGCAAGAAGCACAAATATGGAGGCAGCGGTCAGCAACAAGGAGGGGGCTGCAAGCATTAAGAGAAGAATTCTGCTATACAAACTTATGTATCTGTATCTTATGAATGGGACAATAGTGTCCCATTCATTTAAATAATACAGATTTAGAGATTTTTAGTGCAAACAAATGTGTTATCCACTGTGCAAAGAGCAGTTCTGTACTAAACACAGGAACAAGCAGAAATAAATAAATAAAGGTGCAGGAGGCATCTGGGATCAGATGTACAAAAGCCTCATTTTCTAAGGAGCGTTACAAATAAAGTTTGTCTAGTGGAAATCTGCCACACTGTTAAGTACTTTAGAATGGAAAACACCATAAACCAATTAAACCTTTTTTTTATTGAGGAAACGAGGCCAGGAAAACATTCCTAAAAATGCACAAATGGTACTTTTTTGCCAGGGGCTTATTCAGTAAACTCCTTAGTGTAAAGAATTTGAATAAGATTAAAACCTGATCTGTTTCTACTTCATTCTGAAAGGAACACATTGAGCAAGTAACAGCCATATATAACTGGTATGCATTGTTGTTTATTTTGTGCATTACCATGATCAGTGAAATCTCAGTTGTACAACAGCATGTTACGCCTGATCGATCCACTAAACTACAAACATACACACAATATACTGTATATACGGGTGTAGATACTTGCTGCTGTATAGTAAAGGCATGGTGTGTACTTTAAGAAGGCATTTTTCATTACAACTGTTAAACCATTTAACTTTTAATTTTTTTTCCTGTTAATCCCTTGACATGACGTGCTTTAATCTTGTTAGATCTAATCAGTGCAAGATACGGGTTAATGGCATCTACAGTGTATGCCTTGTGACCACAGATTACATTAGAAATAAAGCTTGAAATGAGTTGGGCTTCATGGGATCTAACAAGATTGCAACATGACATTGTCTTCATGGCATGTCTCCACCTACAATACTGAATGAGTATTAGTTCCTTTAATCATTGATTTGCTGGACAGTGAAGCATTTATAGCATGAGAAATTAAAATCCCTGGTTTAAAAAGATATTCTCTTGTTTAAAGAGAGGTATGGGTTCAATGGAGAATAAGAGAATGGGGGAGCTTGAATATGAAGACGGATTGGACAAGTTACAATTATGTGCACTAGAGAAAAGGCACTTGCCTTCATGATCACTGTGTATAAATACATTAACGGGCCATACAATAAACTATCTGGGGAATTGTTCACCAATAGAACATGTCAGAGGACACAAGGACATCCCTTAATACTTGAAGAAAAGAAGTTTGGTCATAAAGTTCGGAAAGGCTTTTTCACTGTAAGAATGGTGAAACTATGGAACTTTCTTCCATTGGACGTGGTGATGGCAGGTTCATTGGATTGTTTAAAAAAAAAAAAGCTGGATGAGTTTCTAAAAAAGTTGATCCAGTGATATTTCTAATTACCACTTGGAGTCAGGAAGGAATATTTTTCCCTTTCATAATTCTGGTGGTTTGGATCATTTAGGCAGGAAATGTGTGTATTGCAGAGTAGGTTGGACTGGATGCACATATGTCTTTATTCAACCTCAAATACTATAATATAATAAGACTCTGCTGCATTATATGTTCAGCAGATGCCATTTAATTTTCTTTAGGTCCATCTCACCTTTCTATGTAATTTAAACAAAATTTCTCTTTTAAATCCTCCTCATGAATAATTCATTTGTAGTGTAAACAATGTGGGCTTGCACCCCTTTACACAAAGCAGACACAGCCAAAGATATAACAGTGTAGTAGTCATTAAAGGATATGTACACCATATGTACACCCCCCAGAGCCTACCTTTATTGTTTCAATCTTGTTGGCTTTCTCCTCCTGAATGTCATCTGGAGCTCTGCCTCGACGAGATCTCCTGGCTCCTTCTGCTTCCTTGGCCCCAAATGTAATTTCTGGTTGCACCACGCATGCGCGTGACATCAGTACGCCAACAACTTACATTTGGGGGCCAAGGAAGCAGGAGGAGCCAGGAGACCTCATCGGAGCGGAGCTCCTAATGCCATTATTCACGAGGAGGAAGCCAGCAAGATTGAATCAATAGGTTTTGGCCAACTTTAGTTTTAAAGCCACAGCTTGCCACTAACCTAATTATTTTTACTCTGTACATATCCTTTAAGATCAACCAGTACTGCAAAAGCCCTCCACCTACCTCTCTTTCTTTCACTATATATAGAGAGTATGCTTCACACGGGGTGAAATAATGAGGTAAACTACAATCAAACCTTTAGAATTGATGAATGGCAGGATAGAAAAACCTATCAGGAAGCTTTACACATAAACACTCCTACCCAGTTTTGTAGCCACAAGCCTTAGGACCTGGTTCTGAATTGGGCCTGTACATTAGGACCCAAAAAGAGAGCCTCCAACTCAACAACACCCCATCCACCACAAAGCCCGGAAAACATTCCCTACACTCCTCCTCTTCCTGTGTTGCGTATACCGGCTGCTGGGGTGTTTTGTATACATGGAAAGCAAGAAATATAGTTGAGGTCCCATCTGGCCATGGTGCAGTCATAATCCCTCCCTGCACCTCTGGTTGCTACGATCCTGCACTTGTTTTGGATAACACTATTGGTGGGTGTCCCAAAAATGTTTTCAATGAACTATTGGTGGATGTCCTTAACCATGTATTCAATCACACTATTAATGGATGTCCCCAACCAAGTATCCAACATTCAATCACACTATTTATGGGTGTCCCCAACCAAGTATGTGATATTCAATCACACTATTTATGGGTGTCCCCAACCAAGTATCCAATGACACTATTGGTCGGTGTACTGCTAGCCTAAGAAAAGAATAAGAAACGTAAGACTGTAGAATGCAACAAACTGTTTTAGTAAACTTAAGTAGCTACTGTTTCAGCCTTTTCTTTCCATTTCCAACCTTCTCTAGGGACTAAAGCATTTACAGTGTCTCGGTACATCTGTTTTGGAGGAAAATAAGGTCACAAAATGCTCCAAAATCACGTAAAATAGCTTCCCATTATAACGAAGGGGGATCATATGACAATACGGCAATTCTTTTCCATAAATGCTGACATCTGCATTTTCCAGACAACCATATGATTCCCTTTAATATTAGGTCATTTTAAACAATTTGTGGCATCACTTCCTCATTACAATATTCCTTCTGGAAGAATCCTGCAATCAAAATATCATGTCTGACAGAGCCCATATACAACTATTGTTCTGATTGTGTTTGTTTCCACTTATTTAAATTTCCTCTTTTGTATAGGATTGAATAACCGCCAGTTCATAAACAAAAAACGCTGCAAAACAGTGATAACCCTTCTTGTAGTGCATAGCAGATACAACATTTTCTTTATATAAAACATACCTTCTTCTAAAATACACTGCTAACAGGCCATATTGTGCATCTCTGCAGAAAGAAGGCCTCTCTGTACGATTGGTTGGTGCAGGAACTCTAAATTTACGTTAAAAAAGAAAAAAAAATAAAAGATTAATGAAATTGTGATGTTACAAATGCATTTACTTCACTTCGGGGATTAACAGATAAAAATAAAATAACTAACAGATGGGATGACAGAGGAACATTTAAATGTACGCCAGCACATTCAACAGACTAAAGAAGGGTGACGTTTGCAAATGTATCATTATTCAGCCATGTCCAAACATTTTTAAACTGGTCAGCGTGGGCGATGGGCCAGAAAAGATATCAAAGAATTGCCTAGTTTTAAAGGAACATTAAACTGGTATTTTACTGCTTTCCATATGTTTCTATTATTCACAGGGAGGTTAGAAGGCTTATTCCCACCTCCATGTGAATAATAGAACTGCCCGAATAATATAACTGCCTATCTTTTGTATTGGCACGCATGCGTCAAAGATAGGCACGTGATTGGCAGTGCGGCTGTCAGTGCAGAAGGAACTGAGAGTGTAGTGGCGGTAAGGTAAGTTCCAGTGTCCCCTGGGTGTTCTATTATTCACAGGGAGGTGGGAATAAGTGTTCTCACCTCCCTGTGAATAATAGAAACATATGGAATGTAGTAAAAAATACCAGTTTAGTGTTCCTTTACGTCTGCATCTTTCTTCCTTTGTTTGGGTGCTAGAATTCGATTTGGGTTTGCCAATATGTCATCCCTGAGAAAAATAACCTTCTAATAGATAAAAGCAAGAAATAAGGTCTTGGGATATTGCAGCAAATGTATTTATTCATACAGAGGACACTATTTTTGAAGACATCAGTCATTCTAAAATGGCATCACTAACAAAGAATTGTGTCTATCACCTCTGATCACAGAAAAGATACAAAGCTGCTAGAAATGGACCTGCATCTGACATGGAACTGCTGGAAATCTGAACGTTTCGTTGGAATCGAGCGGATTGTTTGGATTTCAGAAAGTATTTTTGAGGGTTACCGAATGTACGAGGTTACTTTTCGAGAATTAGCGAAAATAACAATGTACATTCAGTAACCCACAAAGTACGTTTCATTTTCTGATTTTCGAATTTTGGGGTTTATCCAGAGTTCCATAAACCCAAAAACGGAACAAAACATGAAATATTTCTAATCTGCATACACTCAGTGGTTTTACTGGCCCTCTCCATGTTCCTCTCTGTGAGAAAACGTTGCAGTGTGGGGAGAAGCACTAAGAAATCACTTAGGACAGATCAGGACACAGATTTTAATGCTATAAAGCTACCATCTAACATATGCAAAGAGAGACTTTTGGGTAATTTCCATGTTACCATGGTAGCCCTTAAGGAAATGCTATTACTTCTAAGAGGCTTTACCAGCATTCCATAAGCTAAATGTATGGTAAGTGACAGGGAGGGGAGCAAAAAAAAAAAAAAAAAAACCTCAGGAAAAAACAGAAACCTGCAATTCCAAAATGTTGGACTAGATGGAAATATGTCTTTATTCAACCTCCAATACTATGTTACTGATTTTAGAAGTGAGAGTTACAGAAAATGATTAGTTAATGCTGGTACACACAAGACAAAATATTAGATGAAATTTACAATGTCACAATCGTTTTTCAGATCAGTAGTAAGGACTGGAGCCAAGATATCAGTTGTACCAATTTTATTCCCAAACGACATACTAACGATTGATTTATCAGTCATTGGTTTGTCAGTCAGGAATACTGTATCAGCCAAGCCAGGCCATAGAACAATTCAAGCAAATTTATATTTTCGTGGTTTGTTAGGGGACAATAAAGAGAAATCTGTAGAAAGCCTTTAGATCATTTACTACCCAGCACAGGGTGGATAAAAGAATTTGCCTGTGAATCCCTCAACAGTGTGATGGTAATAAGGATCTCATTTACTGTATGTTTACATTTTAAACGCATGCCCATGTAAACGCGACATTAAAAGGGTATGTCCACCCTCTAAACCTTGCAAGGTCTAAATAGCTCAATTCGGCCTCTAAATATACTTACCAGCCCTCACTCACTCAGCTGCCGTCTTCTTGTCTTCCATGCATGGAAGAAAGCTGAAGAGCATGGACCGACAGCAGTGAAAGTGATTGGCTGAGACGCGATGTCTTAGCCAATCACTGTTGCAGCTGCCAGTCCAGCCTCTTCTGCATTAAACAGAATTGCATTTCTCTTACATTTATAGTTAACCTTCAAAATTGTTGATTATTTAGAAATTGTAGATTAAATACCACAATAAATATTGTTTTCTATTTGCAAATTTCCTGGAATTTCATATATTTACAAAAAAAAACAAAGGATGTTGAAAAAAAATAACCAAGATAATGATCAAACGTGAAATACCATTACTGCTCCAAACTCTTTTTTTCTTACATGTGATTGGAACTATTATGACTGTTGACAGCTCTAGAGAAATTTGGCAGGCATTTGCTGTTACATTGAAAGCCCCATAAATGGCTTTACAAGAGTGTTGCATCCTACTGTGAATTGCAGGTATCCATGTAAAATGCTTTCTTTGTATTTAATGAAAAACACATTCATGCCCTGCAGTATCAGCCATTAACTTCCAAAGTAAATCTGCAAATTAAGTAGGATGCTATGGTACACAGATAGGAAAAGCAACATCATAGAAAGTACAGCAAGAAATGCTAATCCTGAAGACAAGGAAGTTAGTTAAAAATCAGCCCAAATATGTGGTGTATGGTGTATTAATTCTTGATTCATCTTGAATCATTATTTAGAAAAATAGGGTCTGTCAACATTTGCTTGTCTAAGCATCATCTTAAGCTGGCCATATACTACCTCGATGTTAGACATTCCATCTGAAAAATCAAATGGTTTATAATGTTGAGTGGGGCAACAGTCTTACCTGCCAAAGTACCTGTAATATCGACCCCAAATGATGCAGCCAGTCAGTTGGCTGGCATGACGAAATACGTTTGTAGTTTATGGCCAACTTAACTTGTATAACTTGTATATATGCTACACATATAGGTCTATACACTCTGTAAAAACAAATGTACCGATGTTAATCCCTACTCATTGGGTAGACTTTATTTTGTGGGTTGTAGTACTTGCCATTTCTCTTCCTATATCTGAGGCTGGGTACACACCGGCAGTTTTTTTGTTTTGCTAGCAATCGGTTGGCCATAATGAATCGGCGTTCATTCGATTTGCCACTGCCGGCAATATCATTTCAGATTTTTTGGCCTGACCAACCTAAAGCTTCATACACACCGATTGTGGGTGCCGACCCGTGACACACAATGTGTATGCATGGCCGTTTCAGCCGATAGTCATGCCGTGTATGGGCACTTTGATGCCTGAAATGGCCATTCGGTCAGGGCTCTTTGAGGATCCGCCTACTGAATCGGTCAACAATCCCTGATCAAACAGGTTGACTTTGTTGGCTGACAAAGTGCCCATACATGGCATGATTATTGCCTGAAGCGGCCGTGCATACGCATTGTGTGTTGCAGGTCATCAACCACAATTGTACGTGTGTTTGAACCTTTAGAGTAGATCCTCAGGAGTGGATGGAGACCAGGACACCAGAGCCTGAAGCAATATCCAAGGATCCGCCTGACCTGCTCTTTTTAGCGACTTGCGATCAATGTAAAATCAACAAGCCAGGTGGGAACATCGGAGGGTAAGAAACTGCTGGCCCAAAGTACTCTTTAAAGACATTAGATTCAACGGTCAAAAATCAAACCTATCAAATGTCTTCATAGTGAATGGTCAGCATCAATTCCTCTAATAATTCAATAAGAATTGAAATACAAAATGTTCGTAAAGTCCATGAAGCTGACAACACCCTGCCAGAAGAGGGTTCCCCCTTGTCAACACATTAATGAATAAACTTTACTGCAATTTAGCAAAATTAGAAGTGAAATGGTGCTGGCTATCTACCTACAGTTGCAGTGGATAAGTCTATAGTTGTCCTTTAACTGACCACAAAATGCTACCATAAGCATGTTTATCCAATTTACTGAGCCATTTTATACTTTAATGATCAGTAATTACAGTAGTCATGTGATAAACCTTTTAAAGAATTTCATTAGAATAATGTAATCTTCAGTTTTGTTGGAAAAATTCTTAGAGGACAGCTTACAATTATATGTCTAACATTTCACAGGCCCAACCATAATTACTGCCAATGTAGCATTATGTATACCATTAAACAACATGTTAAATTAAAAACTAAGTAACAAAGGGCACATTTATGTGATATGCCTGGGTTTTAACCTTAAAATATAAGTTATGTTAATACAATCCAATTTCATCCACTTAACAAATACCAAGAGGGAGATTTACCCAGAGCCACTATCGCTCTGGGTAAATCTCCCGCAACGGATTTAATATCCATATTGCGGCTGTGTATTTCAGGATTTACCCAAAGCGCAACTTTAACACCAGCACCTGGCATTAAAACTATGCACTAATAGTGTCTTTTGCTATAACTACGCAGCTGGTGCCAAGATATTGAATTGCTTAGTGCGACTATAACTCCTAAAATTTGCGTAGCAGCTCAGGGTAAATGAGTATTTATAAAATATTAACAATTATACAGAAATAAAACACTTACACGTAGCTCACTTCTGGTTTTACCAATCCTGCTGTTGTAGTGATTGTTCCGGGCCTTCAAAACAAAAACAAAATGCAATACTTTTGTTACATATAGCAATATGGTATATTTTCATTCATTAATATTGCCTTAGTACCGAATAAACATGAAAAACTACCCAGTAATAAGAAAATCAACGCATTATAAATTAGATTAACAAATGTTCAACAGAATTAAAAACAAAACAGTCCTTTTGCAGTTATCCTGTAAACTTTGTGGCCAATTTAGCCAATCTGTTGGCATTTAAAATATTACTAATAGTACTAAAAGGAAAGGCAACATTCATATTTTGGAGCTGCTGGTCTTTATTAGAGATGATTCCCGGTTTCAAAAAGAACCTGGTTTAATTTCCGAACTGGTGGTTAAAAAAATCCCTCCAAAAGTTGGTACTTATTGAAAATGCAGCCAAAAATTCCAGTCAAAAACTGCGGCCAATTTTTTTTTGTGTGTTCAAATTGGATTTTCAAAATTTCGGTAAGTTCCATGGAACCTCCGGCAGAACAAAACTCACCAGTTTCGCATATGTAATCTTTATAGCCAAAGGCATAAAGGAAATGGTGTAAAATACATTTTTTGAGATTTGTTTGAAAATGAGGAAATAAATCTAGCAAAGACATTTATGGTATGATTTAAAAGTTTGCCTGTGCTATTAATTTGCAGCAACCAACCAATCCGTGGTCCGGTGAACTGTCAACCGCGGCTACTATTGCTGCAAACGATAGTTCTTTGTCCTGGCCGACCGGCTAGAAGTGAAGAACGGTCATCCAGGACGAAGGATTGCTTTGTGTGTACACAGCTTTAGGGTAAGTTAGTTCTTTGCAGAAAGACATGTCTACCCACTTTTTGTACATGCAGGTACACTTATGCATGCATGGCATCAAACTACTTGGCATGTACCGGTATGTGGCATTTAAGGAGTATATTGTCCTGATTTCCTTGTCTGACTTGTCTGCACTAGCAGCAATTTACTATAAAACAGGGCAACAAGATGAAACCCCGCATATGTCTGCCCCAAACACAAAAAAAAATCATCATAGTTTCTTCATGGTGCTTATTTCAACCCCTGCCAGAGAAGCCATACAATCACTGCAACACTGAGACTCACCCAAATCCATAGCCCGATACGCAAACCTGTACACATTTCAGAGGCTATATGCTGAACAATCCTTGTATCTTTACAGATTTCACTAACACATCAAATAAGATAGGGAGAGAACAGGCTTCAAAACTCCCCTCTAAGCGATATGCAAATAAGGAACAAAGACTAGTTGGCGCTCTGGTTTTGCATTTAGCTTGTGGAATGCCGTAGAAGTCTTTTTAAAGACATAGCTTTCCATAGAGCTTCCATGGAAACATGGTAAATTCCCAGAAGTCTTTGTTCCTTATTTTTGTATCTCTACAAGCAGATATCGTAAAGGGGAAATCACTGCAGATTTAATTAAGACCGCAATAAGGGTTATCATTATGAAGGTGTATTGTTTCTGTAATGTCCATGCTATTAATCTGAAGAAGCCAATCAAATGTTAACTAAATACAATAACAAAGTGAAATCCCAGCTTCTGATTGGTTGCTGCAAAATAATAATAGCACTGCCAAACTCTTGCACCTCTTTAGCATCAGCCACATTGAGTATACCATCTAAGCAGTTATGTTGCTATTTCTGTTAAAATTTGGCTGTATTTCCCAACATTGGACAAAGAATCTTACAAAAATATCCAATCATAAATGATACTATGTGTGCTTTAGGGCAAATAAATAAAATATCTTTGTATTTTTCCCTTTATTTACCTGAAAACTATTTTTATTCCTTGTAGATGAAATGGAAGTGGAATGATTAAGGATGCCAGGCAATCATCTATCATTCCAGATAATAGCCCAGCCCCAGGCTTTCTGCCTGGCAAAAATCATTGAATAATGTGCTACTGACAATCCAGTTTGTTCTTTTTCAGGTAAATTAGTTGTCAGAATATCAGGTCACATTACTGACAATGCAGGCATATGAATGATACGAGGCGGCTGTGTAAATGACATCTTTCAATTGATTTATCTTAATGAGAGACGTTGCAGAATGCGCCTAGGAATATTTGTGAATATCTCGTGTAACAAGTACAAATGTAAAAATGTAAAGCAATGCAGAACAATAGAATTTCACTTCATATTTTTATAAAAAGAACCCGAGATAAAGGGCTGTGTACCCGAGAGAGGCTTTTGCTCTCTATTGCCCCCTTTCAGCTCGGTACATTTGTTGAGGAAGTGAGGAAAAACTTGGTCGTCCAACCTCCACAACCAATGTACCGAGCCAGTAGCGGCTCTTCAGGACAAAATCTTTAACTCTGGCAAAAATAGCTGGCATTAAAGATTCGGAATGGTTTATCAGCATTCGCGATGCACAGGGAGCCGCCATCACCTAAAGGGGGCAATAGCGAACAAAAGTGTTATTTGTGTCTTAAACCCTTGGTACATTTGTTAATGCGGCTCTAAGACACAAGTAGCAGATAGTGGCTCTCTGCACATAGCCATGTACCTTGCTGTGTTTTGTTACAAGAGTGGATAGCGAATTATAGAAACAGCTCAATACCTTATTGAAAAAGATAGAATGGGGACAAATGGT
This sequence comes from Hymenochirus boettgeri, assembly GCA_019447015.1. Lineage (NCBI taxonomy): Eukaryota > Metazoa > Chordata > Amphibia > Anura > Pipidae > Hymenochirus > Hymenochirus boettgeri. The sequence goes on along the minus strand of CM033474.1, from coordinate 47,004,568 downwards.
ACAATGGTGCTCCTAGCTAGAAAACAGTGTGGAAGTTGAGGTGCCCATACATGACACATTCTTTAAATAAGGGGGGAAAAATCAGCTCAGCATTTAATTCATTGTGAATTTGTGTTCAATACAAGGTGTTTGCATTCCCATGTAATATGTGCGTATCTTCAAAGATATAGAAATACTGAAGGGGTCTCACGGACAACGTAACAGTAACGGGAGGTATAATAAATAGTACACAGTGTAATACTTTTTTTGCCAGTAATATAAAATTGCCCCCTCTGATTGCAGACTGTTATCAGAATTGCAGTCCATTAAAGCTACACTGCTTTGAAACACAAATGATTCCTGCTCAGGAAGATTTCTCTTTCACATCAGCTTATCCTGAAATATTTATATGCATCTCAGTAAAAGCTCCCATGTATTGTTGGTAAGCAGCAAGTCCCAAGATGTTCATGTTTGCACAAGAAAATATGTAAAAGTCTACAAAGGGCACAATGCTAAACGCTAGCAAGTTGGATTATCTGAATATCCAATCAGCGAGCGCTATATGGATATACCAAATTAGACACACCCACATTTCCAACTTTTCATTTTTTTATTTCAATTGTAGCCAAATAGGAGAAACTGTATTTACTGTATTCTAATCTATCTTATCGATATCCTAAAACAAATGAAAGGCTAGTTACTTAATGGTGATGGAATTTGTATTCTTATTTCCAAAACAGAAGGATCAGTTTTCAGAATGTTGGCATTTTGAAGTTAAGTTTGAGCAAATTATTTGAAACAACCGAGATTATTTACTGCTCTAGTTGTAATTATAACTGAATCTCCACACAAATGGATGGATGTTTAAAGGGCATGTCCCTTTAAACATCCATCTCTCTCAGAAATGTAAACACGTTATGCTATACTTACCTTTACCAAATACGCTTCTTACACAGCACAATTCCTCATCTTTGATAAAGGTATATATATAACATAATGTATATAATGTACAAAATACAAAAAAAAGCACAAAAAGGTAACCAAACTGCAACACAACAGAAAAGTTAAAAATCCTTTATTATATTACTGAGATAAAACATCAAAAAGCTTTCCTTACGAATCCTATCCCAAGCAATATGCAGTCACAGTAATAAGTCAGGTAAAGTGTACCTATACCGTATCGAGAAGCGTCTGAGGATTGCGGAGTCATAGAGGGCCAAGTAACATGCCATGGTAACGATGCTTGGTAATAAGAGGTTAGGAGACAAGAGGATAACAATGAAGCAGTCGAGTAGTTTTAATTTTTTTGCTCTTGTCACCTAACCTCTTATCACCAAGCATCGTTACCATTGCATGTTACTGCAATTTTTGCCCCTATTAATCAATATTTCAGTGTATCAATCGATTGGGTAAAAAAATTGCATGATTTTGTTGTGGCCCCTGACCGACCGTTCATTTGCCCGAATTGGACAAATAGGCAATTAGACACGTTGGAAAACCAAGTCCGATTGTGCGGTCCCATATGGACCGTATGCTCGGGCGTTGCCAGTCACAGCTATTTTTACCATGACCAACAGGACTTTGTCAGTTGGGATGAAGGATCGAGAGGTGTGTACTCAGTTTAAAGGGCATGTCCACCATTAAAACATAAAACTGGAGTTATCTGTCCCGCAACCATAACTGCTATCTTACTGGTTTATTCTTTTCTCGCAAAGGCATCTTCCTCCTCCTTCTGCCCAAAGAGCTTTTTATATTCATATGCAGAGGAGACAGCATGTGAACCGTCAATCAATCATTGGTTGGGAAGTCATCAGTCACAGCCTTGATGGACTGCATGGAGGGAGGGGCAAGCTTACTCTACCGTAATGGGGACAATAATTATCCTAAAAGGGCATGTCCACCCTTGTAATAAACTTGTAATAAAACGAAGGAGAGGGGCATGGTAAGTAAAGATCGGGCACTTTCTGTGAATAATAGTTATGTGACTGGGGCTGGGGGAAGGAGCAGTACATAATATAAAAAGGGTTTTATGGCAGGGGGAGGGAGACAAAATCGTGAGGGAGAGGGAGGGGGAGAAGGGCTGTAGTACGCATGCCAAACTTCTCCCGGGGGGGAGACAGGAGGCAGAGTCCTATATGGAGTTGGGATGTGAGGTAAGGATTTTTACACACTACATGATGGGGCCAGTAGTGGGTTAAATTATAGTTTGGGGGGGTGAACATGCCCTTTAAATATCTGGTTAGTAATACAGGTAATAAAGTGCAAAATATATCAGTTGGGGTTGTGGGCAGGTTGACCCAACTGACAATTGACCATTTTTTTTGTTTTTAGGGTGAACCTGCCCTTTAAAGCTGATTCTTCAACCCCTGCACTGCTGGAGGGTCCTACTAAATTTAACATTCCAGAGTGTTTCATAGTTGAATGTTCCCCTCCCTCCTTAGCATTAGAGTGTGAGATTATATGACAAAACTCTCACCAACCCTTATTGAAGGTTTTATGTATACTTGAGAAATATTTGGTCATGGCACTGAAACTATCCTCATGGAAACTGCCGTATTTAAGGCTCTGTGCCATTTAAGGTCTTTGTTTCCCTGAATTGTAGATGTACCATACAAGAAACGAAGCAAGGAAAACATCAAAGTTCAATATCACATCAACCTAATGCAGGCCATACACTAGTCAGTTTACCTGTTGATGTTCCTATGATTTTTTCATAAACTACATGGGCTATTCAGTTGGAAATTGATATTTGATCTAATATCGGGCCAGTGTATGGCCAGCATGAACTGGAATCACTTGGTATAATTTGGTTACAGTGAAAAAAGAAAGGCTATACTCATCTATCAAGTCACTTCCCACAGGAAAAATGATATGTAAAAAAAAACAAACAATGGGGCAGATTTACTGAAAGCCACATGGCTTTAACAGTCACAGCAGTATGGCAGCTCCGGCTTTCTTCGTCAAACTGACTGGTTGCTACAGTTAAGGTGGCCATACATACAAAAGATAATAGGTAAATCCCATTGTGGAACGACGGGATTTACCTATTATCGCTCGTGTGTAGGGGATATTCCCGACCGATTGGAGAGCCGACAAACGGCCGTAGTCGGCACTCCACTCGATCAGGAAATTTCCTTCTGTCGGCATCGGCTCCCCTTACTTTAGTAGAGGGAGCCAATACCGATTGTGCTGTGTATGGGGATCGGTCGGTTCCATGTGTGCAGGTTCCCTTCACAAAGTGCCGACAGATAAAAATGTGATCTGTCCGCACATTGCGATGAAAATCGTATATGTGTATGGCCACCTTTAATTACTCTCCCAGCGTGCTCACTTCCAGGATCGCTATCTCCAGTGCTAACAAACAGACAGTGTGAAAATGGGATTCAAGCGGTACCAGGAGCTCAAAGTACCACACTGCCTGCCTGCCAAGCAATTTAATATAGCTCACACATTTTGGTGTGATTTTCAGCTAATAGCATTAAAACTCACTCAGATGAAAGCCTGATTGCAACCTAGAGCCACACTTGCAATATTGAATCACGTAAATAATAAAGAAACTGGCAATATTGCTCTGAGTCTCCCTGTCAGTTTCTTTATTAAGGGGAGGATGCGGAATATGTATTACTAGTTAAGAACATGGTCGGCCATCCAGCCGACCCTTATATTCAAGGACAATTATACTTAACTTTTCCACGTTCCATAGCTGCATATTACCCAATCTGCCACCAGCACTTATATAACTGTTTCAGGGGCCTTTGCCTAGCTTTGTTTGGAGACAGAGGCCCTTCCAAAATGTAAGCACCTTAATATATATGGCTGGTTTAATACCAATAATACAAGCTGCGTTCCTGTCATTTTACCATGTGTTCTATTGGACATACTGTATGGCTGGGTGTCTATGGAGCAGCACCACGGAAATTTACATATACAGACAGATTCAAGCTGACAAGGTGGCAAATAAATAACACACAAGGTTCTGTAAGGCATTTTTGGTATAAACTTATATAATATATTTTATATTTAATACAATGCATTTCATCTAGGCCTTATATACACTTCAGTTTGTTTGCTTTCATAATTTCCATCTGTTTCAGTTAGAGATACTAAATGTAAAATGCAGTTCTCTGAAATGTTTCATTAAGCAGGGAACACAGACACCAGACAATAAATATCAAAGGAAAAACAAAATGTACCAAGGTCTGCTAAATATGTACATACATTTTCATTTAATTACATCAGGTGATTATTCCAGCTCCTTCATCTGAGCTTTTCGGTGAATTCCCATTCTCGTAATGTATTTACAATGTATTTTAAAATGTGCCGTGTTTTTTTTTCTCTAATTATTATTATATTAGGCGGATTACTTGCCATAAACATATTTGCAAGTCATTACATTTAAGATATTATTGTGTTTTAAACGGCCTTATCAAGCTTAAATCATAAAAATGCTTTTGAGGACCACACTCCAACTTTTCAACTGCCCCTAGTAGGAAATCTTTATCCCGGTTACAACAAGCGTAAAGGCACGGGATGAACTATACCACTGGAAACTTTGGGATAAGACTGACACAAAACTCATGACATTCTCGCAACATTCATACAATCGCCTGTAATAATCATTTTGCGATTGACATTATATACTTCTAAAAATAAACATGGCTCAGATTCTTCTATATCTTCCCCACCATGTTTTATTGGTATTCCATCAGGTCTAGGTGTGATGCCACCTAACCGACGCCCACAGGTGGATCCAGCGGTGGGTTGAGAGGGGAAGTGCAATGGGGGGTGGGGGTGGGTTGGGGTCTTAAGATTCTTGGGGTTGAAGATTCTTTACAGAATCAGGGGGTTTCTAGTTAAACTGCCGTGTTAAAACTAAAAAAAACCTTTCCAAATCATACTTATACTCCCTTCACTCCTGCAGATATCTTCTCCCCCTCTCTGCTAACTGGAAACATCAGAAAGGGGCCGGACCAGCAGCCGCGTCTGTGCTTTTCACAGACGTGGCTGCCAGCTGTGAAGATAGCCGCGGGAGCGAAGGGCTGTAAGTATGAATCTGAATTTTTGGGGTGGGCAAGGCAGAAGAACACTATATTAAAAGTGTTTTTCGCTAGGTAGAAGGGCAGCCAGATGGAATCGGGGGAGGGAGGGAGGGGAGAGGGGAAGGGCTCCCCTGCGCATGCTACTGTCCTCTCAGAGGACAGATCAGAGGGAGAAACTTTTTGGCAGGAAGACAGCTCCTAGTGGTCAGTTTCGCAGGAAAAAAGGTAGCTGAGGGTCGCACTCCAAATCTTTTAGAAAATTTTATTGTGAACCACATATATCCACGTCACTAGTGGTCAGTTTCCTGGACTTTGGACATGGACTGCAGGATAATAAGGAGCAGGGATGTAAGGTAAGGATTTTTTAAAATGACACAGCACTGGGGCAAGTTTTAGATTTGTGGGTGGACATGCCCTACAGACAGCTACATTTTCTTTATGGATTACAGACTTTATACAGGTTAATTAACATCTAAATTAACATATGGCGACTAAAGGTGGCCATACACATTCCACTGTAATATGTCTGTAATATGTGAAAACATTCGCATAAACCTCACCCGACCATACTACTCAGTCAGCCAGCACACACACTGCAATCATATAAGTTCCTTCTACTTAAAGTAAGTTTTCTGTCCAGGGCAATTGCCCACAATGCCGATGGTGGACAGTCTATTTCAATTTTACACCAATTTCACACCTACCAGAAAACTAAAAAAGCTTTTAAAGTCCATTTGCCACTGTAGTTGCCCTACTCAAATTACCTTCTGATAGAAACTTGGAAATCAGACATTATATATGGTTTTTATGGTAAGGTATTGGAGAAACGTATAGAAACTATTTCTTGATTTTAAAAGATTTATATTGTTTAAAAAAAACATGACATGTAAGTCATTTTAATATTCATGCATTTCATAAAAGTGGAAAAAACATTTTCATGTCATACGGTTCAGTAGTCTGGGCAGACGATGTGAGATAATCTTCTCGGAATGGAAATATCTGACGCTGCCTCTCCATAATGTTATACATTGCAGGTTCCTGGTATCATTGTTTATTGTTTCAAAGCTATGACTTTAAAAAAAAAATTTTGAGAAATAAAATTCTAAAATTTACAAATGAAGGAATATCTGAAGTGGAGTTTGATGTGGAAAAGTAAATAAGTGAAATGTTTTGTAGTTCTATTTCCCAAAGCTTTTATGTATATTGTAAATAACTACTTGGCTTTCTACAGTCCCTAATGAATTCCTCAACTGTAATAAACTTCTGATTATAATGAGTTCCAGTTCCTTTCAGTGTACATTAAAGCTTTCTCAACCTTTTTATCCTTGGAGAACCTACATAAAAAATTATTTTATATTTCTTTCCCTGTCATCAATGTATCAAAATACATAATTCATATAAATATAACACAAAGAAATACATTTACCAATAAATATATATACGGTATGTATGTATGTGTGTGTATATATATATATATATATATACTAGCAAAAGTGTGCCCGTTGGTGCACAATTTAAATTATGTGTGTGTATGTTTGGCTATGTGTGGATATAGTGGATATAGAATCTTTACACAGGTATATTTTAAACTGTAACTCACAGTCACCAGCTTCCAAAGGAACCAAATAGGATAATCCTGCAGGTCTGAGAGTAGACCCAGACAATCCTGCCACACTGTGTGGTTGAAACTAAACATGCTAGGTTAATACTTATTAGTATTGACCACGGCAAGTGGTGATGGTACCTCATATATTATAACAGAAGGTACCTCACAGCATCATGTTATTATAATAACATTGCCCTAATAATCTAACGTATAAACAAACATTTCTCATTCCCAGTTTACCTAAAGAAATGGATTTATCCTTTATATACTGTTTTATACAGATCTAATTGAAAAAAAATTGCTTCAGAGTATTTTTTAATAACTGATAACTGCTTTTTTAGTATTTTTTTAGTATTTAGTATTACAGTAAATCCTTGGTATACCTGCCTGGCTTTACCACTAAGCAAAAGGCTAAGGACTTGAAAGCGAGCACCTTCATCCCAACCATTAATAGTGGCTGCCAATTCAAATTGTTCTGGCCAATCAGTCCACTCCCTAGTTACCCCATCAAATGGATCAGGTTTAAAAATAGGTTTGGCAATTGGGCCTGGTAGAGCTACTGAGTCTAATTGGGGAATTTCATCTGGAGGTACAAGGACAGGAGGATTTAAATCAATACTATCAGTAACAGCCTCCATAGCGTAATACAGAGAACAAACATACATACAAAGTAAACAGAGAGAATAAATGGTATTACCAGCACCGCTGCCACCAATTTGTACCAGATCATTGCTTTATGGATGGATTATGGGTAGCATGGCACACAGTGTGTTACTCTGGTAGTCTGGCACAAAGCAGACAGTGCACATAAACAGGTTCCCCACATAACATATGCAGTAATCAGGGGTGTCCCTGTCTATGGTGCACCACTTTGAATATTGACCAGGACTGTATATTGTGTGTCCTTGTAAGTTGGTGTACACTTATCTGTTATCTCAGAGTTTGTATCCAATATGGTAAATTGTCTGTCCAATAATCTGTCCTCCCAACAGGTGGTAACAGGATCTTATACACAGGATCTGGTGTTGCAGTCAATATCACTCCAAATGACACCACAATCTACTTTCACTTTTACTCCTCCTAGCCACGGAAAGCAGGAATGTCTTGTCTTTTATTACTCACTGACACCACCTGCAGGTTGGAGGTGGTATATAAGGAGCCTTGGAGTATATGTCCATTACAATACACATTACATCCTATGACACAGTTTTTGCACCTTTTATTGCATCAGCCCCAAAGTTCATACTTAATGCTTATTTCCCCCACCCTCTTATTTTTAGATAAAATCTGTTTTCTACAACACTATATTAAAATTTAAAAAGAGAAAGTTATATGTGACCCAGTTTATCACCATTTAAATACAAGCAAGTTCCTATAAAAGATACATGAACTAAAGCAAACAGTTTTTTTTTCACTCTCAGAATGAAAACACTTTTACGCCAACCTCTTTAAAGTCCTTGAATTTGGACTGGTTATACTCTATCTATCTATCTACCTACCTACCTTCCTATCTATCTATCTATCTATCTATCTACCTACCTACCTACCTATCTATCTATCTATCTATCTATCTATCTATCTATCTATCTATCTATCTATCTATCTACCTACCTACCTTCCTATCTATCTATCTATATATCTATCTATCTACCTTCCTATCTATCTATCCATCTATCTATCTATCTATCTATCTATCTATCTATCTATCTATCTATCTATCTATCTGTCTGTCTATCTAACTATCTCTGGCCATGCACTGGCTTGGAATTACATTGATTTAATCATCCATCATAGGATCAATTGCAATGTCGAGCAGAATGGTGGTTTTACTTGCCATCGTTCCTGCAACGTTTCCTGGACGGATCATTATTATCAATCGTTATTAAGAGTATAATGTCAATTGCAAAATAACTGGCCCAGGCCTTTGTTGGCATGTCACAGGAATGTTGGGAAGCAAGTTGAGTATTGTATGGCCTGCATAACTCTCTCACTCTGTCTATACGTTTGTCTATTTATAGAAACTGCTTTATTGTTCAGGCCATTTATTATCCATTCCTATTATTCTGTTTGTGATTCATCCTCAACACCTATTACATTTCCATGAGCTTCAGAGGTTTTGGTATTAAACAGATCGCACGAGTTATTCCCTTTGTAGTTACAGCTAATTAAGCAGCTGGTGTTTTTACTTAGGATGCCCAAATCCTACATGCCCAAAGCGTGTAACCCATGCAGCTTTTCTATCTGTGATAGGTAAAGGGCAGATATGAATGGCAGCAGGATTATTCTGGCTACTCTCAAGGTTGGGCCTTAAACTAATCCCAATAGAGTTAACCAGGCCATACACGGGATCAAAGTTTGATTGGAAGAACCTATTGAAATGTCCCACCCAGCTTAGCCAATTTTCATTTCCTCTATAAATTTGCCAAATCGGTTGTAATATCAGTGCCGTGTATGGCCTGCTTTACAGTTCTTGTCAGCCTTCATTTCACACTGTGTCTCTAAGTGCCATTTATTATTCATGCGATACTTAACATTTCACTCAACAGAATTCAATAGTGACCAATTTTAAAGGCATTTCATTAAAATGATCATAAAAATAGGAGGAAGAGATGACCGATCAAAAAGGTGATAGAACAAATACGTGAAGGTAAAATTGTTGTGGCTGTATGGGTGGAATGTAATAATCCCCACGCAGAAAGGTGAAGCTTGAAGTTATGCAGATATGTCTGTTTTAGGAATGCCTGCTGTATGCTGTATGCTGATTCCTGTGTAGGTTCTTTGTAGATTAATCTAACACTAAAGCTTTCTGAAAGCTTCCTTCTTTTGCAGAGCTTTGTAGTGCTCAGGGAACATGACAGGGAGGTGCAAAAAGAGAAGTGTGAAATAGCAAGAAACAAATACAAAAGAAGAGAAATAAGAACGAGAGAAAAGAAAGTACAAAGGCATTCAAGAAAAAAAACTAAAGATGAGACCCAGGAGATAAACATCCTTAATTGATTGTATTTAAAGGGAATGTTCACCCTTAAAACAAAAACATGGACAATTGTCAGTTACCTGTCCCCAAACTCAACTGATATGTTTTGCACTTTATTACCTGCATTACTAACCAGATATTTAAGGATTATTATTGTCCCCATTCTGGTAGAGTAAGCTGGCCCCTCCCTCCATGCAGTCAATCAAGGCTGTGACTGCTGACATCCCAGCCAATGAGTAACTGCTATTTCACCTGCTACCTCCTCTGCACATGCTTAAGATTATAACAAGCTCTTTGAGCAGAGGGATGAGGAAGATATCCTTGTTAAATATCTGGTTACAAATGTCTGTGGGAAAAATAGCAGTTAGAGTTGCAGGCAGATAACTGACAATTTTTTTTTGTTTTAAGGGTGGACATGCCCTTTAAAATTAAACGATACTGATAGATGGCATACATTATTAAAGGAGAACTGGTACTCCGATAGAAATAAGGCAGGGAAGGCTATGGCCCAAAAGATTAAAGGATGCAGGATAGCCCAAAGAATCTATAAATTAAAACCCCCGAAGACAGGAATAACAACCCACCATCCTACAGAAATTGTTAATGTGTATGTTGACTTCAGGTTTGGAACCAAACTAAAATATCTGTTTTACTATATTTTCTTCCATGTATTTTATTTCAAACAATAAAAGGGACAGCTCACTGCGATTTATGAAGTCTCTCCAGTTTCCAGTTTCTCTTCATATTTAAGCTCCCCCAATCCCCTTACTAATTTAGTTGCCCTTCTCTGAACCCTTTCCATTTCAAAGATGTCGTTTTTGTACACAGGATTCCAAAATTGCACTGCATATTCCAAATGAGGCCTTACCAATGCTTTGTAAAGAGGGAGAATTACATTTTCCTCCCTTGAATCCATACCTCTCTTTATGCAAGACAATACCATGCTGGCTCTAGCTTTTGGGGTCCGGGCCCCTGACTCCTCCCTCCACGCAGGTTCCTGCAGTATTCACCCTTTCTAAAGAGCTGATCGCGCATATGAAGAAAACATACGCACGATCAGCGCTTTAAAACCGGACCCGAACTTCCAGTTCAGTTCCGGAAGTTCGGGTCCGGTTTTAAAGAGGGGATCGCGCGTATGTTTTCTTCATACGCGTAATCAGCTCTTTAAAAAGGGTGAATGCTGCAGGGATCTGGGCTTGTGGCGGGCCCTACCACTGTCCAGGCCCCCCCGCGGACGCAGGGGTGGCGGTAGTTACGCCACTGCCCCTATAGATTCCTTCAACACACCACAGATATCAAAAGCACTTTACAAGGACATGTCTACGTATCAATTTACTATGCTTATTACAACGCCCGGGTGCTACCATACTATATAAACATCCAAAAAAAACAATATCGGAGCACTCCATGAACTTAGAACAAAATCTTTACTTCACCAAGGTAGGTCTGTGTTACCAACGCATTTTGGCCATGTTACTTGCGGCCGTCGCCAGGCTCCATCAGGTTTATTTTTGGATATATATATATATATATATATATATATATATATTATATTGGTTAAATATATTTTAAACTTTGGGAAATAAGCTTAACGGAGAATTATAGTGCATTTAAAGTTTTTAAAAAATTGATTGATTAAACACCAGCACAAATAAACTGCTTCTGTAAAGGTTCGTACACACACTCAATTTCCGAGCGAGGAACGACGTCTGTACCAACTATAGACATGGAGAGAAATATACCGTCTGTTGTGCAATTCTGTTTTACCTTTTTTATTATTCTATGATAAAGAAATGAATGGTCTAGAAATCCAAATGCACATTAGAATATTGTGGTGATATGTGTAAATAAAATGACAGAAGCATGTTAATGTGTGATATCATTTAATTCCATAACTGGGAACCCTTAGCAATTTCAGACATCTTTTATTGCAGTGCCTGAAGTTGTTTATGCAGACTATTATCGCTATAGCCTGAAACTAGCCTCTAGCAGATGATTATTACCTGGAGATAATTGTCTGCTATGAGACATTCTCAGGTGATTTCCAGGAAGGAAAGTGAAGTGAAGCAGATTTTATCCATGCATAATTTTCTGTGAAAAACTTAAATGAACAAAACACTACATACAAATGCAGTCACATTCTTATTATTGGTCCTATGTGGCAAAGGACAATTATACCCCCATTTGTACACAGGGTGAGGACCTAAGCTGTTAGGTCTTCACCCCAGGGTTTCATCTAGATGTCCCGTGCATGGCAGACTGGCTCGTAATGCCCAGTACCTTCCACGGTCCAGGACTGTTTACGTACTGGCCAATGGGAAGACATGCCTCTTACAAAGCTTGTCTTCCCATCAGACAAATACAGGAAATATTGTAAAAAAGTCAATACAGTTGAGCAATGAGTAGTGTATTAGAGTAAGGCACGGGTGGACAAATTTTAAATTATTTGTTGCCAGGTGTCAATTTCTAGGTGCATATACCACTTTGCTTACTAAATTGGTCCAGTCCTGCTGTAAGGTCTTCTCCCTGTCTGTCTGTATAATATAATGTGAAAAACAACCAGAACACACCCGAGGCGGGCGCGAGAACACAAAACCAAGCACCCTTTATCGCGCCCAGTCCCCCACCTGTCAGGTCCCACAGTCTGTATCTTTGTCTGAATGGTCCTCATGTGGCCCATGGGTTGGCCATCACTGCTGCAGTTTTTGTGGTCAAGGTAGCATAATTGAGTAATGCAGTAGGGTAGGGGTATCACTAGCTAGTTTCACCATTATACTAAATATTCAGAGAACCCATTTGTGCTACAGAAGCCCATAACTTGTTTACGCTATTTACAGTGATGTGAAACACACCGTATCAGAACATAGTTTGAAATTCCCTATTTAGCAGTTACTCCCATGAGGCATTCTCTAATCATCCTATTTGCAACTCTACGGGTTTTCAGTGCAATGGGGTAAGCTTCACTATTTTAACACTCTGTTAATATGCTATTAATGTAATAAGGAGTGCAAAGTGGACTTCTCTTGGATAGTACAAATCCCCATCTAATGCATTTGATGCTCCAACACCAAATCAAACACATTTATTACGATATTAATGCTCCTGGTACAAGCATTATTCGGTATGGCAAAATAATATCCGTTCTTCAATTGTTTCTATTTCTTTCGTTAATAATGAACGAAATGGCCATACTGAAAAAAATGTATTGCCTGCTGCTGCACATCCTGGTTAGTAAAGCTGTCAGCAAATATTAAGCCTGATCCATTCAAAGAATGAAATAAAAATACACTGATAGTTATAAAAGTGTGTATATAATAGTGTATTTAATAGTCATAAAAGTGTGTAAATAATAGTGTATATAATAGTCATAAGTGTGTATATAATAGTGTATTTAATAGTCATAAAAGTGTGTAAATAATAGTGTATATAATAGTCATAAGTGTGTATATAATAGTGTATTTAAGTCATAAAAGTGTGTATAATAAGTGTATATAATAGTCATAAAGGTGTGTATATAATTGTGTATATAATAGTCATAAAAGTGTGTATATTGTAGAAAAACTAATGCCACAAAACTGTATAACAGTGGAAGAATCCTGCTCTTTTGCTCCCCAAACAAAGCAAACAGAAACTGGTGTAAAATTACTGCAAAGGGTCTGAATGGACTCAGACATACTAAATATAGGCTTTGTAATAGCAACGGTAAACATTTAGGATCCTCACCTATGTTTTATTTGATGTTATAAAAAGGCAGGCATCTGGCTGACAAATCAGATTGGCACAATATTATTTTAAGGAATTTATTATAACTATCTAACAAATAAACCACAAATATGCATATTTAGATAGAAACATAACCTATTAAGTGCAAATAATAGTTGATACCTCTTTGTGTGCAAGTAATATGTGCGCATGAGGCCAACTAGATCAGAATGGTAACATGCTGAAAAGCATGTGCACATCAGTGTGCGTTTTACGTATGTTACGTTCTAATTGCGATCGATTTTCGCAATAGTCTGGATGCGGGGGAAAAGGTGATTGCAGGCAGCACATGCAGGCCGCAAAAAAATTGTGGTCTATGCCTTAGGGTTAGGTCCCTCTATGCGCTTTGCTTCTGTTTTCAGTTTTGCGTGCTTTTTTGCAAATCGCAATGTAATTTAAGATATAATGGAAATTGGCGACAATCAGTTCCCACTGTATATTTGCGTTCTGAATTTATGTGGTCCATTTTTTATCTGCATGCGTGCAAGACTTTTGGTCCGTGTGTCAGAATCCACTTCAATAATAGTCTATGGGAATGCAAAAAAACACGATCACACGCAAACTTATTTTTAAGGTTTTTTTTCTCCAGTGGTTCCTGTTTATTTTCCAAATACTGCACACGCACGCAAAATGGACTGGAAATCGAGGACACACGGACAAATGTCTGTTAACCTGTAAATGGACAAAGAACACGGACAAAATGCATTGTCCTAAACACACTCAAAACGGACAGCAAAACGCAACGCACATAGTGGGACCTAGCCCTTAGTGTTCATTTTTGTGTATCTGTTGTGTTTTGATTACTGTATGTGTGAGTGGATCTTACATGTCAAATCAAAATAAAATGGTATTTCACTGAACTTTCTACAAATTTCAAAAACATAAGATTTTCAGTAGGAAACCTGTGACCATTTTGGCTATCAAGATTATATCATTTTTATCTAATTGAATATTGGAACTATATTTTCAAAATGGATTAAACTTTTGAGATTATTTGGAACCCCCAAACAAACAACAAAGGTGTACAGTGCGAACTAATCAGAAGAATAGATAGTGGAAAGGATATTTTGAGATGAATTTTGCTACGCAATTCTTTATATCTTTAAATCAACTCCTTTTCCTGCATTTAGTGATCTTGATTAAGAGTAGAATCGATGGAACCTTGATTGGTCAGGTCGGAATATTTATGTCAAATGTGAATGTATGTGAAACATTCTATTGATTCCAGTACAAATCATATTAGCAAAGCATGGGCACTCGCTGGATAATCAGTTTAAGGAGAACTGTATAGTCTAGCCAGGGATAGGCAACAAGTAGATCTCCAGATGTTTGAAAACTACAACCCCCAGCATTTCCAAACTCCAGAATCCTTATAAAGGAATGCTGGAGGTGGTAGTTATCAAACATCTGGAGATCTACTGTTGCCTATCCCTGACTCTAAGCCCTGTCCGCAACTCAGTCTGGGATCTATCCAATAGGAGGAATCGATTCTTGCAAAACGTGTCTCCCATTGGTTAGGCCCTGGGCCAAAAGATGGGTGGAGCAACAATTGTACAGTTGTCCTTTAAGTTAAGGCATATTTGGGTCGAACCATTTGACAGACTATTATAAAGCTGATCAGCGGACAAGTCGTAACATTTTTTCACCGTTCCTCAGCTGCCACGTTATCTGAGCACATTTCATCTTGAAAGATATAGGTAAGTTCCATTCGGTAATTCTGATCAACTTTCGTTTGTAAGTACCCGCCTCCCTTGCAAGTGTATGGCTGTTTAAAGTCAAAAATAATACCACAAGTGGTAATGTGATCAATTAATTATCAAACTAGTCGACCTTTAGGTCACAATTTCTGAACAAATTGTGTTCTGCTTTCCCCTGCAAATTCCATTCTTTCCGCCATCCCATTTTGCATGACTTTGGTGCCAGCTGTCTGCTGGTGTTAGAAGTCATGCAAAGTGACGCAAAATTTTCAGTGCATTTTTACAATCTGCCACATTCCCATCTTAAAGGCACGCTTCCCTGTACAGCCAAAACCAGGGTGTTGAACTCACCGTCCTTCAGGTGTTTGAATGCAAACAGGAATCTGGGAGTTGTAGTTTTAAAACATCCCAAGTTTGACACATTTCACCCTATCTGACAAACACCCATAATAGAGGGTGTCCTTTATCTCTGTAATACAAACCCACTGCCCATAAGGATGCTGGATGTCCTAGTAACCCAGGCTCAGTAGGACCCCATATAAAAGGTTGAGTTGTGCAGTTCATCTCCGTACCTGTCCGTGGGATTCCCCAATAGTGATCCAGACAGTGAGGAGGAAGAGCAGCAGGCAGGTCCCCAGCAGGACCAGGACAGTTCTCCTCATGTTGTGCAGCCACCACATCCCACCGGGTCCCTCCTAGTGTCAGACCGTGCCCAGGGCTCAGACATCCATCCCCACCCGTTATACGTCTATACACAGTCTATACACAGTCTCCTTCTCCTTCACTGGTCCCCCGACCTCCCACCTGTCTCCACCATAAAGATGAGCGACTAGATAGTCACACCCCCTTTCCCCGCCCACTCCCGTCTCCAGACCGCCCTGTCTCTATCCTCCTCCGATCCTCTTCGCTCCGGTCACCTGGTGTCAGTTGGATCTTTCACCCGGGGCTACCAGTACCTTTTCATCCACCCCACCCGCTAAACGGTCTCTGTGTGGTGTGTGTCTGTCTGTCTGTGATTGTGTCTGTGATGCGTGCGGTGTCTGTCTGTGTGAGTGTTGTATGTCTGTCTCTGTGAGTGTTCGTCCTGATGTGTCTGTGTATTGAGTTCTGTGTGAGTTGTCTCTGTAGTGAGTGTGTGTCTGTCTCTTGAGTGTGTGTCGTGTGAGTGTTAGTGTCTGTCTGCGTGAGTGTGTGTATCTGTCTGTGTGAGTGTGTCTGGGATGTGGGTGTCTGCTCCGGGGTGAGTGGTATGTGTCTGTGGTGGGTCTGTCTGTGTGAGGTGGTTGTCTTGTGTGTGTGTGTGGGTGGTCTGTCTGTGTTGTTTGTGATGTATCTGTGTGTGTGTGTCTGTCTGTGTGATGTCTGTCTGTGTGTGTGTGTCTGTCTGTGTGAGTGTGTCTCTGTCTGTGTGTGTGTGTCTGTGTGTGTGTGTGTGTGTTGTGAGTGTATGTCTGTGTGAGTGTGTGTCTGTCTGAGTGTGGTGTGTCTGTGTGAGTGTGTCTGTGTGAGTATGTGTCTGTGTGATTGTGTGTGTCTGTCTGTGTGAGTGTGTGTCTGTGTGAGTGTGTGTCTGTCTCTTTGTGTGAGTGTGTGTGTCTGTCTCTGTGTGAGTGATGTGTCTGTCTGTGTGGGTGTGGTGTGGTCTGTTTGTGTGAGTGTGTGTCGTCTGTGAGTGGTTTCTGTGAGTGTGTGTCGTCTGTCTGAGTGTGTTCTGTGAGTTGTGTCTTCTGTGTGAGTGTGTTTGTGTCTGTCTGAGTGTGTGTCTGTGTGAGTGTGTCTGTGTGAGTGTGTGTGTCATGTCTTTTGTGTGTGGTGCTGTGTGAGTGTATGTGAGTGTGTATGTCAGTCTGTCTGTGTGATTGTGTGTGTCTGTGTGAGTGTATGTGTATGTGGTGTGAGTTGTGTCTGTCTGTGGTGGTGTGGGTCTGTCTGTGTGAGTGTCTGTCTGAGTGTGGTGTCTGTGTGATGTGTTGTTGAGTGTGTGTGTGTGTCTGTGTGAGTGTGTGTGTTTTGTCTGTGTGTGTGAGTGTGTGTCTGTCTGTGAGTGTGTGGGTCTGTCTGTGAGTGTGTGTCTGTGATGTGTTGTCTGTGTGAGTGTGTCTCTGTCTGTGTGTGTGTGTCTGTGTGGGTGTATGTGTCTGTCTGTGAGTGTGTGTGGGTCTGTTTGTGTGAGTGTGTGCGGTCTGTCTGTGTGAGTGTGTCTGTCTGAGTGTGTCTGTGTGAGTGGGTGTCTGTCTGTTGAGTGTGTGGGTCTGTGTGGAGTGTGTCTGTGTGAGTGTATGTGTCTGTGTGAGTGTGTGTCTGTCTGTGTGAGTGTGTGGTCTGTCTGTGTGAGTGTCTGTCTGTGAGTGTGTCTCTCTGTGAGTGAGTGTGTGTGTGTTGTGTGTGTGGTGGTCAGTCTGTCTGTGTGAGTCTGGCTGTGAGTGTGTGTCTGTGTGTGTGTCTGTCTGTGTGAGTGAGTGTGTGTCTGTGTGAGTGTGTCTGTCTGTGTGAGTGTGTGTGTCTGTCTGTGAGTGTGTGTGTGTCTGTCTGTGAGTGTGTGTTGGTGTGAGTGTGTGTGTCTGTGATTGTGTTTCTGTGTGAGTGTGTCTTTCTGTGTGAGTGTGTGTGTGTCTGTCTGTGTGAGTGTGTTTTTGCCTGTGTGTGTGTGTCTGTCTGTATGAGTGTGTGTCTGTCTGTGTGAGTGTGTCTGTCTCTGAGTGTGTGTCTGTGAGCCTGTGTATTTGTGTGTGCGCCTGTGATTGTGTGTCTTGTCTGTGTGTGTCAGTGTGTGTGTGCATGTCAGTCTGTGAATGTGTGTTTGAACATGTGTGTCTCTGTCTGTGAATCTGTGTCTGTCTGTGAGTGAGTGTGTGTGTTTGTGAGTGTGTGTGTGTTGTGCATGTCAGTCTGTGAGTGTATGTCTGTGAATATGTGTGTCTGTGAATCTGTCTGTGAGTGAGTGTGTGTCCGTGAGTGTGTGTTTGTGAGTGTGTGTGTCAGTCTTTGCGTGTGTCTGCGAACATGTGTGTTTGAGTGTGTGTTTGTCTCTGTGTATCTGTGAGTGAGTGTGTGATTCTGCTTGTATACAGTCATTGTGAGATATATATATATATATATACACAGACTGGGGTTTATTATCCCAGAGGGACATGTGACAGCTGTGTGATCACACACTACCCTGATCGATACAGCAGATCCCTGACACGTTTTCATTGGAGGCCAAACATGTAGTGATATTAGGCAATCTACCAATCCTATCGCCTAGATATAATATAACTATCACTTCCCTATGTTTTGACAGTCGCCTGGCCTGATCATTTTGCGTTTGATATACTGGTCATAATTACAATCACAAACATGATCCGCCTTGGAAACATCGCAGGAACGTCAGCAGGTAGAACTCGGATGGAATGTGGAATAGGTGTAATGTTAAGATAGTAAATGAGAAATTTCACTAATAAAGAACAGACAATTTTCTAGGTTCAATTTCGCTGTCCGGTACCACACCATATGATTATCCTACTATATTAAATATTGTATCATCATATTGTAGTAGGTAGGGATGCACATAACCTCCGCCATCAGGTTCAAGAAACAGACCTGGTCTGTTCTGGTCAAAACTATGGTACAGCCGTAGGCCCGCAGTTGCCTAACTCACCTGAGAATGAAGGTCACACTAGCTTTATTTCCACTCAGTGAAACTCCCCAACCCAGCCCTGGAACAATCAAAGGGCTAGCCCACACTATGCAATGCAATCCATTTTCCGAGAGCATATAAACACCAATTTTTTTCAAATCAAACGTGTTCTGATTGCACACCATTGCGCAGATCGCATTGAAAGCAAATGATAACTCTGCCTGCTCCCAACACCATCATGCCACCCCAACAGCCCTGCAGACCACAAGAATTTTTGATTTTGCAACAAGCAAGCCGCATGTTCGTCACGTATGATTTAGGCCTTGTTCACACTTTGCAATTCAAATGCACAACAAATAATACATGTATTTTTTATTTGCATTGTTCCTTTTGCAATGCATTTGCAGTTGTCTAGGATTTTTAAAATAAAACAAACATACGTGCAAAAACACATTGCAACATATGGCAACTTATTTAGTAGGAACATAAATAATGGTTTCAATGATGAGAGATATTACACGTGTTGTAAAAAGTGCATAGAAACATGCATAGTGTAGACAATGCATTAGTGCTCACTAAATTTGCACACACCTGCCTAATAAAGGACAAACCCTGTTGGATCAGATGGGTATTCTCAAATATCGGGCATGCCTTGAAAACAACCCACAAACCACTGCAGTCGGCCATGGGATCTGAACCTGTTTACCTAAACCTGAAGAGCACAGGTTGTCAAGATGTGCAATATATATCCCCACCCCTTTTACATACAAAGTTATATATTATTATTTTGCATAGTCATAAAATAGTCACCAACAAATTCAACATTACAGTACAGAAACTGCTAATCTATGTTTGTTGTATTAATCTAATAAAATAAATCCCAGTCTCTTTCTATACACAAATAACCATTTGTATTTAACGGATCATAGCAGTCCACAGCTGTAAACAATGGGTAATTTAGTCAGCACTGGATTAAATAATATCATAGACTCTCCAACTTATCCACATTTAAGGTGCTCTATTTGCTCTGTTAAATTTCTGTCTTGAGATGTCATCTAATAAGGGATGATGTATTACCAGTTTATGCTGTTGCAGCAATCCTGAATAAAGCAAAGACAAATCTTTTACAAAAGAAACCTTTCCCTACTGTAGAGAATTAAATAATCTTGACATTTGCAATGGATTCTTGGTATTCTACAAGATTCTACACTATATAAATATACATTAATGTTGCTTAGTCTACTTTAATTGTGTGTTTTTTATGCAACACAATATATGAAAATGAAATTGGGAGAAGATTGGGTTATCATTTGCAATCAATACAGGGGAAA
Source organism: Hymenochirus boettgeri (assembly GCA_019447015.1). Classification (NCBI taxonomy): domain Eukaryota; kingdom Metazoa; phylum Chordata; class Amphibia; order Anura; family Pipidae; genus Hymenochirus; species Hymenochirus boettgeri. The sequence continues at coordinate 46,984,561 of CM033474.1, read as the reverse complement.
GAAATGTGAGTTTGAATGGCCATAAAACCATGAATCCAAGCCAGGCTCAGAGTGGTGTTTTTCTGTGGGCAAGATGACTAACCTTGTGGAAATTTACAGGAAAACAGCACTGAATTTTGTGTGTGTGTTGTGGTTTATTAGATACTGTATATTATGAATAAGGAAAACTGTCTATAGAGCACAGACAGAGAAAGGTTAGGCCCTCAAGAATTTACAAAAGTGAAAAGAAACCTAAACTTGTCCATACACTTGTTAGACATTGGCATTTTGACGTTGAAGCAACGAACACCAAATCAGCTTTAACTTCCTTTGCCGCAGCCGTTACATATAAGGATACTGCTTCACAAGGTCCCCATCAAGGGGTATGAGAAGTACATGACCAAATACATTTCCAATGCCTTGCTTGGCTATAACATGGAGATGGTTAAGGCATCTACTTAGAATGGGGTCCAATATTTAAGGCAGCCCAACAGTGTTTTGAATAGTGACCTATTTTTTCAATAGCACCTGGTGAAGACAACATTAACCACAAGCTTTCAGACACAAGCTAAGCCTTGCATGTACTTGCAATAAAACAGTACATAAATACTGTACATCCTGCCTAGCAAATTAAGCCAAAGCCTGCTGTGAAGTGACCTCCCTCACAAAATTACTATCAAGGAAGTTTCTCCTCATAAGAGTGATCTCACAGTTTAAACAGTGGAATTTGGTCTCTATGTTCAGCCAGGTATATTTATTACATCTTAATTAACATGCCCGTAGTTAAGGTCTGCTGTTGCCATTATATTTAACATGTCCTTAGTTATATGTGCTCTATTGTCATAAAAAAAAGAATTCATTTCAATTGTGAGATATTGTCAATTTCAGGTAAAAAAAACCCCAAAAAACAAAACAAGTATGTTCATGTCTTCAAAGTGTATTTTTGTTTATAATCTCCCAGATTGTTATAGTTATAGTCCTTATGGCAACATACAGGTTTATTCTATAAAAAGGTTTTATTGTTAAAAATGGTGCTAATTTTTCCCCAACCAATCAGATGTTAGCTTTCAAATGTTAAATAAGACCTGATTGGTTGGGGCAAAATTAGCACCATTTTTAACGATAAGAACATTTATTGAATCTCATTTACTTTTCACTTGGCATTTCATAAAGATGGCTACTTTCTTCCAGATTGCAGTGCCTTGCCTGAGCATGTGTAAGCTCCTAAACACGTACTAGCAATAGTTTTTAACAAAATGTAACGTAACATTTTTGTGTCATGGGAAGATTTGTTTGTGAACCTATGTATGTATAAAGTAGCCTTGTGTGCCATTGTATGTATGTAGTTTCTAGTTTTGTAAAAAAAAAATATTTTAATTGCCTTGGGCTTATTTGTATTTGTTACGATGTCTTTTCCCCCCCCAGGAATGATTGTTGTTAATTTGTGTCTGTGTATAAATGCATTGTGCATATGTGTGCATGAATATGCAATTGTGTATGGGTGTATTGATTGAGTTATGTTTGTGTGAATGTGTATGAACAGTAACACCACCATGGGGAGTGGTGCCAGGAGCAGATTGCCTCTTTTGCCGTTCCCCTTACAATAGAAGATCATTATGCTCCTGCAATTTATAGTGCACCAGCATTTAGCTGGATTGTTCAGGATCGCTGCACGTGAGCAGGATTAGCAGGATTTTCACCCTACTTCATGGAATAGGTAGCACTGTGTATGTTGTAGGTGTGTGTTTGTGTGTCACCGTATATATAGTTTGTTGTTACATGCATGTCTGCAATTAAGTCTATGTGTGGATGAATGTTGCTCTACATGTAGTGTTGTGGGTGTGTTTTGTGCTGTGGAAGTGTTTTGTGCTGTGGGAGTGTTTTGTGCTGTGGGAGTGTTTTGTGCAGTGATAATGTTAAGTTCTGTGAAAGTGTTTTGTGCTGTGAGAGTGTTTTGTGCTGCCTGTGAGAGAGTTTAGTGCTGTGAGAGTGTTTAGTCCTGTGAGGGTGTTTAGTCCTGTGAAAGTGTTTAGTGCTGTGAGAGTGTTTAGTCATGTGAGAGTGTTTAGTCCTGTGAGAGTGTTTTGTGCTGCCTGTGAGAGAGTTTAGTGCTGTGAGAGTGTTTAGTCCTGTGAGGGTGTTTAGTCCTGTGGGAGTGTTTTGTGCTATGAGAGTATTTAGTCCTGTGAGGGTGTTTAGTCTTGTGGGAGTGTTTACTGCTATGAGAGTGTTTTGTGCTGTTAGGAGTGTTGAGGTCTGTGAGAGTGTTTAGTCCTGTGCAAGTGTTTAGTGCTGTGAGAGTGTTTAGTCCTGTGAGAGTGTTTAGTGCTGTGAGAGTGTTTAGTCCTCTGAGAGTGTTTAGTCCTCTGAGAGTGTTAAGTGCTGTGAGAGTGTTTAGTGCTGTGAGAGTGTTTAGTGCTGTGAGTGTGTTTAGTCCTATAGGAGTGTTTAGTGCTGTGAGAGTGTTTAGTCCCGTGAAAGTGTTTATTGCTGTGAGAGTGTTTAGTGCTGTGAGAGTGTTTAGTGCTGTGAGAGTGTTTAATCCTGTGAGAGTGTTTAGTGCTGTGAGAGTGTTTAGTGCTGTGAGAGTGTTTAATCCTGTGAAAGTGTTTAGTGTTGTGAGAGTGTTTAGTGCTGTGAGAGTGTTTAGTGCTGTGAGAGTGTTTAGTGCTGTGGGAATGTTTAGTCCTGTGAAAGTTTTAGTGCTGTGAGAGTGTTTAGTGCTGTGAGAGTGTTTAGTCCTGTGAAAGTGTGTAGTGCTGTGAGAGTGTTTAGTCCTATGAGAGTGTTTAGTGCTGTGAGAGGGTTTAGTGCTGTGAGAGGGTTTAGTGCGTGAGAGGGTTTAGTGCTGTGAGAGGGTTAGTGCTGTGAGAGGGTTTAGTGCTGTGAGAGTGTGTGTGTGCTGTGAGAATGGTAGTGCTGTGAGATGTTTAGTGCTGTGAGAGTGGTAGTCTGTGAGAGTGTTTAGTGCTGTGAGAGGGTTTAGTCCTGTGAGAGTGTGTAGTGCTGTGAGAGTGTTTAGTCCTATGAGAGTGTTTAGTGTTGTGAGAGGGTTTAGTGCTGTGAGAGGGTTTAGTGCTGTGAGAGGGTTTAGTCCTGTGAGAGTGTGTAGTGCTGTGAGAATGGTTAGTCCTGTGAGAGTGTGTAGTGCTGTGAGAATGGTTAGTGCTGTGAGAGTGTTTAGTGCTGTGAGAGGGTTTAGTGCTGTGAGAGGGTTTAGTCCTGTGAGAGTGTGTAGTTTTCAGCTCACTGTATAAGTAAAGGGCAGGATTAGAGGTGGGAAGAAGTGATTGCAGTAAGGTGGCTATTACTCTATAAACCAGCAAAGAAAACAAATTAACAAAAGGTATTCTCCATAGTCTCTGCCCGCTGGGATTTGAACTGGCATGCTGAGTTATTACTGTCTATTTTTATTAAAACGGTGTGCCTCCACATGTTTTGAATACTACAACTCCCAGCATCAGGGGCTTAGTTAGATTTTACAGGGCCCCATAGCAAGATTTTAGATGGGCCCCTTACATTAAAAAAAGTATGGTGCACTTTAACCTAACCCAACCAAACTGCAGCGAGGTTGTTAAAGGGCATGTCCACCCTACTAAGAAAAATCTTACCTCATGTAGTTCAGCCACACAAACCCTGTTTTCATTTTACTTAAACCTGGGAGTACTGTATCTTTGAAAGGTTTAAATAAAATGAAAATGGGGTTTGTGGGGCTAAACTATTAGAGGTTAAATTGTTCTTAGTAGGGTGGACATTTGGCTCCGGGCCCAATAGCAACTGCTATGGTGACTATAGTGATCCCTATACCCCTGCCCAGCATTCCTCAACTACAGAGGTAAGCAAGAAAATGCTGGGAGTTGTAGTTTTCATTAACAGGAGGCACACAGTTTGAGAACCTTGTATTCTATTTTGAAAAATGTTGATGAAAAGCTTTCCAATGAATGGTAATAACATGTCTGTGCTCATTATCTACTCTTAATGTCAGGTGAGACCTAAAAGTATGAAAAGTTGAAATAATAATAATAAGTAGTAATTGTAAAATGTAATATTATGAAGAAGTAGCTTTACAAAATGTTATATCAAGGGAAAGCATTGTAAGTCATTGTTGAAATGCTCATCAATGATCAGTGCAGGACCTGCGGGGAGACACCAGTGGGTGGAGTTTGAAAGCATCTGTTAATATGGGTTGTTAAGCTGAGTACACACTGCAGATTTCTGAAAGATGATCCTTTAAGATCCTGTCTGCCATCTTTCAAAGATCTGCATACACAGAGTCCCGAGCGTTCTCCCTATAGGAGAACGCTTTGGACTTTGTGTTTCCCTAGGCCATGGCAGACTCCTCTATAGGGAGTCTACTGCGGCCGAGGGAAATTTTTGTTTTTTTCCAAACGACTGCTCGGCCGACAGGAACGTTCAGCAGCCGCACGCTCATTCAGGAAAACCGCTACACATACTAGCGTTAAAGCCCTGATACTGTTGCATCCAGCGGTATCGGGGCTTTATTGGTAGTGTGTACCTAGCTTTAATTCCCCTTAAAACACGTGTTTTGTTAAGGTTTTGATAATGAGTCTCCTGCAATGCTTTTAAAATTAAAAATAAAGGGGAAGTTCATTGCAAATTCATATGCTTTTAAGAAAAAAGAACAGCATTTTTACATCCTAAAGACCTTAACCTGCCCATTTAGCATTTTGTCTGTGTATAAACAAATGCTTCCAAAATACAGACTTCCTGTTAGCAGGACCCCTACTAGAGACCGTTATGGTCTTGCCCTTGACCCAGCACCTGGGTTGATTCAGTTGCTCAGTAGAGATCTGAGCATGTTTGACCCATCCAACAGCCAATCAGTAGAAATTACAGTTAGGAACATTCCAAGGAAGTGGTGCATCCTGGGAAGAAGAAGGACCGTTAGAACCTGAAATGGCAGCTCACTAATGTCTAATGCAGAAAGTGGACGGAGTATGCAAAATTAACTATTTTATGAGGCTTAAACACAACATGTTTTGGGCCACACGGACTATTTTTCTCAAGCATAAATGTTATCATAGCCATTAGGGCTTAGACCATCTATACATCTATAAGTTCCCTGTTGAGCCCTCACATAGTTTGCACACACCCTATGACTAACCCTGGTAGTTGCTTTGTGTGTACTGTAGATTTTTTATGTAATTTAAGTAATTTAAGTAAATGCAGGGCAGTGGTATGTGCTGCATTCTGGAGTGCAGTTTTGAAAGCTAAATATGTGACATCATTCTGCATTCACATTTCTACATTTGAAGTGCCATAGACCTATGAGATATACATTTGGTACAGTATCTGATAAAAAGAGCAATTTTTGTTTCCAGTTTCCATGTGTAATATTAACCCTGTTCTGGCACACCCACAGGGTTATTGAATAAAAGTTCTTATAGTTAAAAATGGTGCTAATTTTGCCCCAACCAATCAGATGTTAGCTTTCAAATGTTAAAAAAGATCTGATTGGTTGGGGCAAAATTACCACCACTTTAAACGATAAGAACTTTTATTGAATCTCCCTGCCAGTGTTTTAAACCCCCCCTAACAGAAAAAAACACTTGGCCAAAATATTTTTTCTGGAAGATTTCAGAATATGTTTGTATTGGTATTCAAATAACCAGTGCTATGGAGCTAACAGGTTTTGGCACAATATTGTATTCAATACATTTAGATTAAAGGAGAATTATGGCTTTCAAAGATAAAGTAAAAAAAAAAAAGTTTGCTGTCTAACCATGTCAGCTCTTTGACTTCAGCTTGTCAGGGCCTATAGTGTTAAGAATGGTTAACGTTTCCTGCTTCCATTTAGCGTCTGACCTGACCAAAAGTCCCTGCTGGTTAATAGTACAATGCATGTCATCAGTTTCCAACCCCAAATGTTCTAGTCATTAGAAGGGGCGGGATATTCTATCTGTCCCAGCCGTCAGTCCGGAATGCACAGGCTTACCTGTGATCCAGGGCTTGTATTAGATATAGGACAGCAGCCTATAACAGAACCATAACTTCCTTTGTCCCCTTTAACCTTTATCAATTACAACTAATCATGGAGAGCTTCGCTTTCACTGTTTTGAGAACCAATATTTTAAATTGTCAGTTTTGTTTTTAGAAAGATTTTCTTGCATATCCATATGCTCAATGCATTTTTTTAAGGGAGAAGTCATAGCCATGGATAAAATAGCTAGCAAAGTTGAAAAAATCAAGTACAACGCATCTCTGCTGAAACTTAAATGTATAAAGGCTTTCTGCTACAATAGCACAAAGGCTGTATTAGATAGGAATTCTTTGACTAACCAAGGTAAGAAGTTTTTGCATCTTTTGACATTCTGTACTTAAAAGCATGCACATCATAATAATAAAGTAATAATAAAGTATTTCCATGTATACTGCATGTAAGTCTTTCATAAAGTTTCCCTCGCTGCTCCTGCCTGCTCTGCCCCTGAGCTGCTGTCAGTGACATTCCGCGATCTGGAAAATGGGAAGGCACACTTTTTTGTAGATTGTGTTATCCCATTGGCTACATCACAAAATACAGAGCCAATCAGGGAGAGGACCAGAGTGGCGTGCTGATCGGCAAGGTACCCAGGGGTGAGGACTTAGCATTGTAGGTCCTCATCCAGGGTACTATTAATAGTTGCAAGTAGAAGAGCAAGGGGGAGGTATAACTGTCCTTTAATAGGATATTTCTGCTTGGTAGTATGTTTGTTTTACTTCCCCATATATACATATTTATATTTGAGATATATAAATTGTTATGTTTTATTTGGATAACTCCATTAGGTGATGGACCACCATTCTTGTCAGAGAGTTTTGACAGAATTCTATTAGATGCACCTTGTAGTGGAATGGGCCAGAGACCAAATATGGTTTGTCCTTTTACCTTAAAAGAACTAACATCTTATCAGCCTCTTCAACGCAAACTGATTAGTGCGGTAAGGACACTTTGTATTGTCATTATGTTTATCACTATGTGTGGCTGCTAAATATGCCAGACATCGCCCAAAGAAACTTTTCAATAGCCTCTAAAGCCAGTTAGCTGCTTCTCTACTAGCCTCATTTATTCTCCATTCTAGGGCTAGGCCACACTATCGTGCTTTTATTGCGATTGGGCATGCGTTTGCACATGCACACAGCAATCGTGGCAACACATGTGATTGCGATTGTGTTTCCGTTTGCGATACGCATGCGATCACCATGCGATTTTGTATCTAGAAATCGCATGCGCAAACGCAACGGAATTGCATGCGCAGTGTGGCCGTGCCCAATATTATTAAAAACCTCATTTGATCTAACCATTGATTTGATCTAATTGTTACAGCTGTGTAATGGAATCAAGGAAACACTGTTCCTGTGAATTCTATGTTGTAATGTCACATGCTGCACACAATCTGACTTTGCCAGATGTACTGTAACATAAGTCCACACTTTTTAGTGACACAATGAAAATAGACATCATCTAACAACACTCAGTGGAATGTGTTGAATAAGCAAAGAAACAACAGCCACAAGAAGAAATAATAATATACTGTATCGTTGCTTACAGATTGTTAATTAATTAGACTTCTAAATATTTACCAAGTGTTTGTCTATTTGTTTTGCCCTTTTGTTTGGCATTTAATTGCCATTTTACATGGATGAGAACATACATAATATAATATAAACATTCATTTACTGTACACCAATAGTGTTGATATCCGAACAGAACCACAAAGCCCTAAATCCTTTCACAAAATGTCCTTGTGAACATTGACAGATCCTCGCATGGATTGTGCCCATGCCTAGGGTCCCATAGGTCTTGGAGGTCCTTTAAAGGGGCACTGCCAGGGGCATAAATAGCGCCTTCTGGACAGTTTCATGCTTTGTGCCCCTGGTCCTTAATATCTAATGTCTCTAAAGACTAAAATAATAAACTGATAAAGTCAATCATCAATCCTTCTTCCTGCTACCTCTAGTTCAGGTATCCTCAGTGTGTTTTATTATTATTATTGATTTATATAGTACCAACATCTTCCATGCCACCTTACAGTTACATTGAATCATTCATATCGGGCCTTGTCCTTTAAGATTGTGGGGGAAACCAGAATATTCGGCAGAAACCCATGCAAGCACAGGCAGAACATACAAATAGGCTTCTTTACAACTTTTACAAACCGCCCTTATCCTTTTTTCACCCACTATTAGGTTGATTGGGGGATGAGATCTGATCTTTGTGCTGCAAACTGTCTGTGAATCGATTGATCACATTGTCTTAGTCTAACAATTTTTCAATTGGAAACAACAAGCCAGGTACTCTGCTAGTCCAATATATGACTCATTTTTCATTAGGAATCACTTAAGCTGGGTACACACCATACAATAATCCAACAGACAATTCGGCCAAAATATCGTATGGTTTCTTCTGTCTGCTGTGACCGAATGCCGTTCATTAGTACCAATCAGACGAATGCATGACCGGACGTGTCGGAAACCACGGTTAATCACGTGGTCCACTATGGACCACACACTTGTTCACGTTTAACTGTCAGACGCAGCTGCTTTTGCTGCGGCCGACAGTCCTTCCTCCTGGCAGGTTAGAAGCCTTGAACGGTCGATCAGGAGGAAGCATTGCACCATGTGTACCCAGCTTAAGAAAGGTAAATTTCGAGATAAAATAAAACTTTTTTAATGTTTTGGTTCACAAAAACACATCTGCCTAAAAAGCGAAAAATCACAGAAGGCTATTTTTATTCCAATTCCTCACCTCATGTTTATCATGTCCCAACAGTGAATTCACTGCATTTTTTAGGCATGCTTTGCTTTCACTGACGCCAAGAATGTTTTTGATACAAGCTACAATTTTAAGTGTGCTTAAAGGGTCACTATACTCACTGAAACAACTTTGCATTTTCTAAAATTACAATTTGAGAGAAGTAAAATGGTGGTACTCAAATATTTTTCTGTGCTTGCTTTGTCATGAAATTATTAATGTTTAGTGAGTGCTCCTAATTGTCCCCACCTCCCTTTCTCACTGTCTTCTTGTAGTGTCTTCGACACTTGTAGGTTCTGCACAGCTTCACCATGGACACTGCTCTGCTTACACATCTCCTCTCTCCCCCTTCTTTCTTTTCTCTGCTGGTTCTCTTAAATGTTGCAGAAAGTGTGCTGGTTGGCAGGCAAAGAGGTCAGGCATGGGTCACATATACTTTCTGCTTCTGGTGTGACAGGTCATTCCCTGTAAATGCTGTGATTTCAAATGATGATTTCTCAGAATCCACAGCTCAAATTTAAAAAAAAAAGTTTTGGAGCAGTGTGATCTTATTGTATCTAAAGGTAAACCAAGGATTTGTGGGACCTTCTGAAAATCCTATTTTGAACATGAGTACAAAATATACAAAAAAAAACTGGTATAATCTTGTAGTACATGTAGTCTTGGCCACCCGTGTATCCTTTTTCTTTACAAGAAATACTCCCCTAAAAAATTCTAGTGAGTATATGGAGTGGATGACTGTGGTAGCTGCTCTGGTTATCCCTGTTGACCTGTAACAGTTGAGAAATATACATTTAAATTGCTACTTTAACTTCTGTAATGTATATGTATGCATATAGAACGTGTTTTGTTACAGCCAAAAAAACTACTAATGAAAATGCTTCCACACCCCCTTTCCCTCTCTAAAGGAACAGATATACATAGTGGTATTCACCTAGAGATATAGCGATAAGATGTCCAATTACCAATTTTATATCTCCAGAAAATGAAAAAATCTGCAGGTTTACTGCACTGACTTCACAATGGTGTGTCTGGTTCCAAGTCATTTAGAAAGGCAAGTGACACATTTTTTTAATTGGTAGGTGATGGGTTATAAGCAAGGAAAACTTACAGTTCTGCAGTGTTTTTGCTTCAACATTTCAGGCTTATTAGAAAACTCTTTCAATATGTTACACTGACTATGATGTTTTTTGCCCAAGAGGAAGTCAGCGTTTAAATAGATCTCATGCAACAACCCTGGTTTCTATAGTGGAAAGCATAATGATGTCATAGCCCCTCTAGAAAATAGATTTCCTAAATTATTACTGTTTTTTTATTACCGTCACTTGATGATGTTTTTAGATAATACTTATAATATTGTTTCATTTTGATGTGTTTCTTTGTAAGGCTACGGTAAGCTAGGCACTTGCAGTTCTGAAATGATATGTAGAATACAATAAAGAAAATGATATTATTTTCTTGGAGCAGAGGTAATTGCCCCAACAAAATCCAATTGTCTTCCAGTTGGTTTATTGAGTATTTTATTACACAGAAAATAAAAAATAATTGAATTCTGAGACATTAAACTGATTTGTCCTTTAAAAAAGTGAGAAGAGTTTTAGCCATTGATGACTGTGTATTAATCTTTTAACTTGTGGAGCAATTTTGTAAGGTTCTGTTATGTTTGGAAAAAGACCTACAGTAGCTAAGCTAAGCTATTCTATGGCTGCTTTTATATAATGAATATTTGAAGTCTGCAATGTAATAAGCTGTATTACGTATACAAAACTATCTACTAGGTGCCACCATTAAAGGGCATGTCCATCCTTATAATAAACAACTGGTGGTTTGGCAGTTATCTGCTCACAAACCCAACAGCTATTTTTACCAGTTTATTACATGCATTTGTAACTAGATATTTAAAAGGATATGTACATAATAATATAATAATATAAACATGTTTTTTTGTCCTATTACCCCCCATACCCTACCATCTGTTCTTAAAGTTGCTTGGCTTCCTGCTCTAGGATAATTCCATTTTTAGGAATGCCCCCATGATAGTTCCCAAGCAGCATCATTCACAGAGGCTTAGAATCCACCGCATTTGACGCTTGCACGCATGCAACGTCAATGGCGATGACCCTACAGGGGCAATGTCACACACGCATTGATGCCACATCTTGCATGCATTGACGTCACGGCACATGCCATTGACGTGGTGTGCGTGGGATTCTAAGACCCTGTGGATGATGTTGCTTGGGAACTCTCGTGGGGGCAGTCCTAAAAATGGAATTAGCCTGGACCTTTAACAGCAACTTTCAAGAACTTTCAAGAACAGAAGGTAGGGTATGGGGGAAGTAGGGCAAAAAAACCACAAAACTGTTTTTTTACAGTGTACATATACTTTAATGATAAGCTCTCTTCCATTCTGGCAAAGGTGTCTGCCTCCTCCCTCTGCTCCATGAGCTTTTTATAAGCTTGAGGATGTGCAGGTGAGACAGCATTTAAAACAGCAGTTAATAATTGGTTGTGATGTCAGCAGTTACAGCCTTGATTGACTGCATGGAGAAAGGGGGCAGCTTACTATGCCAGAATGAGGATGATAATAATCCTTAAATATCTGGTTAGTAATGTAAGTAATAAAGTGCAAAATATATCAGTTGGGGTTGGGGGCAGGTAAATGACAAGTGACTAGTTATTATTTTTAAGGGTGGACATGTCAATACTAAGGCTGGGTACACACGGCCGGACTATTTGTCCCGACTGAGTGCTCTCTAGGATCGAGTGCTCGGCCGGGACAAATGTCTGTGGCCGAATTTGCGAACAATCGATGGTGCGGTCCCATAGGGAACCGCACCATCGATCGGAATTTTCTGATGCGTCTGATCGTTCGTCCGATCCGGACAGACGAACGACCCATCGATGACGGTCACGGCAGGCCGTCCCACACCTGCCGACCAACTGTTTGCTGGATCTATCTGGGGTTTCAGTAGCTATGGGGTCTAGGTGTGAGAATTAGTATTTGCACAAAGACAGTACCTGCTAGATGCTAACTAGATATAGGGAAATACCTGCTGTGTTTTTAATGACTAGGCTCCAGTATAAGAAATCTGTTGTGCTTAAATACATGACTGATGTATAGTCCCTTGTTGGTATAAATTATTGAGATACCTAAAGGTTATGTGCACATGATCTTTGGGAACATACAATGGAAATAAATCATATTTTATTATTGTTATTTATTTATAATTTGTGATTCAGGTTCCACAGAAAAGAAGAGAAAAAACCTTTATGTTGGTCATTGTATCAAACACTAATTTCATACAGGACAAGGACATTAATAACCAGAATAATATTCAGGTTTTTATATTCCACACTTAACTATCAGTCAACAAGTCTGCTCCATGTTATCCATGCAACCTGTTCTGTTCTAAGAGAAGGGAGAGGAGTTGTACATAGGTTTGTTTAAACAGATAATATCTTTAGGCAGATCGGGAAGTTTTCCCTAGTTTCCCTAGCCCTAGTTCTCTCAACAAATATCTCCAAGTAGAATGTGTTGTACAGTACATACATGATTTTCTTATGTAGGTGTTTCCCGGGTTGCAATTAGATGTATCCTTGTTATTTTCATGATCTCACTAAGATCTAGTGATCTGTATTTAGTAGTTTATATTATTATTATTATTTACATGCTTTTAATTGGCTAATGGCTATTAACCTTTGTTTTCTAAATTCCTAAATATATTAAAAAATGAATGCATTTTATCTTCTGCTATAAGATATATTGTTTTTCTATGCAGGATACATATTTATAGCGTTAATTAAAATATATAGGAATGTAATTTGCTGCTATAGCTCCACAATTAATGGGAAATGAAGTATTGTACCTTACACTCAGCATGGGGGTTAAATCATATCACTATAAAGAAATGTGACTTCTATATATCATGTACTGGTTTCCTTGGTTACATTATTTCTCCCTATGGGTTTGGTTTTGCTTTAAGTTATCAGTGGTGAAAATACTTTGTGGATTAATTAAGCAGATCCACAGTTTCACATTGTTTCCAACTGTTAATAGAGTTTTTCTAGGCGGGTCATTACTGGATTTGTGCAAAGATACTTTGAGCTTTGGGAACCATCAAATACACTATACTGTATCAACAAAACAACACCCACCTGAACACATACACACTGGCGATTATCACCCGCAGTGGCCATTTGACGACTGCCTGTTTATTAGGAATTGCAGGCAAAAGTGCCTATGTGAACAAACCTTTAGGCTCTTCAGTTATTGGTGGAATGTGTGATACAAAATCTTTACATCTATTTCCCTCATAAATCTTCTAGCCCAAGAAAACAAAAAACTTCAAAGGAAGCAAACTGGACTGGAAAAATGAGCATTTGTGATTGTGCCCTTCTCTGTTCAAATTGTTCATAAGAGAATGTCAGTGTCTGACTGAATTAGTACGGCATAGTAGAACATTAATCATTGCTTATACCAGTTCCACCAGATGAATCTTCTTAAATTTATTTTCAGAGATACGCCAAACAAAACAATGCAATTCTGTGTCTCTTTGCTGTTTTGTGCTGTTTATGTTCTCGAGGGTCTCTTAAAAATACTTTGGAGGGGAGTACATCTCATATTCTCTGCATTTACTGTCATCTGGTGCTCCTCAAGCCGTGACATTCTTTACTTCAACCCTTTTTCTTACTTAAAGGATAACTGTATTACCTCAATGCATTTTTTTAAAACTACTTTCAAAAGAGTAAAGGTATGCAGCCCTCCCCATACGTTTTTTCCTGATTTTGAGCTTCTCTCTGCCTTCAATTAGCCCTGCTGTGAAGGGGGCATAACAATTCTGTCTGCCTGTAACTGTCACTCAAAACTAGCATGCAAGAAAACACTCCTCCACCCATCCTTGATCAGCTTGATTATGTAAGCTGTATCCTAGCAACCGAACAATTCAAGTTTGTTTGACTGGCAGAGGAGGAGGAGAGAGGTTGTAACAGACAGTGACAAGTGATATGTTAATCATGACCATGGGCCGTCTAGGAGGCGGGCTTTTAGCACTCATCTTTGCTGTGTGATATCTAAGAGAAGGCAGCACGGTTGTAAATGAGAGTAAGCGATTTCAGCTGCTGGAACTGTGGACATGTAATAGGGGAGATGTTGTTTTTTTGTGTATTGTTGTCCTTTAAGGTATATCTAGTAAGAGATTACTTAGAAAGATAAGTGATGTACCATTTTAATCAGAGGTTTCTAGACTAAAGGTATAAATGGACCAAACCACACATTCATTTTGCAAAAGCAAGCTAAATCTTCATCTTCAAAAATTTAATTTTGCATAATTTAATAAAAATGTCAATAAGAGTTTTGCATCTCAGGACTGGACATCCATCTCTCTAAAGCCCCGGCATCGACCTCTTCAAACAGGGGAAACAGCTGGACACTAGCAGGAAAATAGGGAAGGAAATTCAGCAAGAACCCACTAGCATTAGCAAGGAATATAGCATTGAACAGTCTCTACTAGGCAGAGCCACCCAGTTAAGGATATATAGAACTGACAATGACTGTTTCCTGAGCTAAAAAGGAAAACACTGAAGCCCTTCCAATACACCTGCATTCAACTTAGGAGAGTTAATGTGTGGAAGTAACGTCTGGGACTATTTAGACTTGACATACGTTTCAGGACCCAGAAAAAAAAACATAGGCTACTTTCCAACTTTTAAAAACCCCACCTTAAAGGGAATGTCCACCCCTAATAAAAATTTTTGATATGTTATTCAGGAGCCCCCAAAACCCCACTTTTGCTTAAAAGTTTTAATAATGCTCCCAGAGAGAGAAATTATATTACAACCTCCATGATCCATGATCTTCTACTTCCTGGTCACGGATGTGGCAGTGACGTCAAGGCCAATGGCTGACGGCCATTACCTGACGAGCTTCCATTGCTGCTGCATGAGGAAAAGGCACATAGCAGCAGCAATGGAGAGAGAGCAAGTGGCGATGAATCGTAGAAGTTGTAAGTATAATATTTCTCTCTGGGAGCATTATTAAAACTTTTAAGCAGAACGTAACTGGGGTTTTGGGGGGTCCTGAATAGTTTTATTAGGGGTGGACATACCCTTTAATCAAGTTTGAGCTCTAACCTGTGTGCTACCATCTGGTGGTAAATCGAGTGATCTCCTAAATTAACTGGGATTGAAATCTAACCTAGAGTCCTACATTGGGTAGGGTATCCGTGGTTTATCCGATTTGTGGGTCTGGTTTGGGAAAACCACAGTGAGTTTGAATAGGTTGCGGGTGAGGTTGGGACAGGTAGTGGGTGCAGGTCGCTGCGAATACAAGCTGGATCAGGTAGCAGGTACGGGCTCACTTGTACGTCAGTTACATTTCGGGTGCAGTTGGGTCGTTCGTTTGACTACTTGCAGGTCTGGTTCGGTGCAGTTAAGAAATCCACCATCAAAGTGGGTCTGATGCGAGGTTTTGCATGTCAGGTTGCAGGTTTGTTGTATGTATCTCCACCTTCAGTTTCTGTAGTTCCCCCGGCGTACTGATCCGTCCCTCTGCTTGCAGGAAATTGCAAGCAGGGGGCCAGATCTAACTCAGCTTCTGTGATTGGCTGAGAGGCAGCCAATTACAGATTCTGCTGCCGGCAGTGTAAAATCCCAGAGGAAGGAACATGGCTAGGATCCCCTACACTACAGAAAAAGGGGTTTTAAGGTAGGGCACCAGGCTGCAAAGAGGGAGGGGAGGGCTCTACAATGCATGCCAGAAACCTCTCAGAGGAAAGGTAAGGGGCAGAAACATTTTTACACACAGACAGGCTCCTACTCTTCACTTTCTGGGACTTTGGCTAGACACTGCAGGACAACCATTTGTAGCAGAGATGTAAGGTAAGGATTTTTTAACACTACTATTAGTTGTTGGGGTGGACATACCCTTTAATTGTGGGTGCGGGTAATGGTTTTACAGTTGCGAGTCAGGTGCGGTTCTGAAAATGAAGACTCTAATCTGACCTATGTGGCGCCATTTGTTGGTGAATCGAATGATCGCCCCGCTGAGAAGCAACTGAGCCCTATAAGCTTTTGATCTGAAAAAAGGGTGACACAAGGTACTCTGCTAATTAGATATATAAATGCAGTATAAAGGGATGAAAAATTTTAAAATATTTAAAGCTGAACGTTGCATCTGTACACATATATAATGTACAATGATGTTGGATAAGCATTGATTTTGTTTGCTATACTCTGCAGGTTCCAATTGCTTTGAAATATAGAAAGAATTAATCTGTTGTCAGGTAATTTTATTTTTGTGCAGATTTAATGAAATCACCTTTAAGGAGTTATTGGACTTTTGTAAATCCATCCAATTATCCATCTATAAACGCAACAGCAACTTAATACAGACAGTGCCATTGTTTGATTTACAATATAAAGTATCTCCAGATGTATTGTGCTTGGAAAGTTCAATGTTGTGTTTAATTATCTGTCTTCTATGTAATATATATTAGAGTTGCACTTCTTATTTTCACAGTGTAGAGCAGTTAAAGGAAAAGTACAGGCCCAAAGGACATTTTGAATAAATCAAGATTGAAAACACTGTATCCACTGTTTTTTTTTTTGCTTGCCTGTTATAGGAACACAGAAATTGCTTTCTCTTATATTCCATACAGTGGGGTAACTATCACCCCTGCATCTTATAGTGATATTATCATATCATCATGGCCATACACTCTAATGATAATGGGTAAATCCCATCAGGGAACAAAGGGATTTACCCATTATCGGCATTGTGTAGGGGCTCTTCCTGACCAATCGTAGTGCCGACGAACGACCGTAGTCAATGGAAAATTTCCGTCGGTCGGTATCTGCAGTATATGAAAGTTTACTTTAATTAAAGGGAGCCGATCCAATTGTACTGTGTATCTCGGGTCCGTGTGTGCGGATCCCACAGCATGATTGCTGACAGATACCAATGTGATCTGTCGGCACACATGCTGTGTAAATCGCATGTGTATGGCCACCTTAACTCTCTAGTGATATCCATCAAATAACTCTCTAGTGATATCCAGCATTTAACTCTCTAGTGATATCCAGCACATAGCTCTCTAGGAACAGATAGCCTCTAGTGACTCCAGCCATAGCTCTTAGTGAATAGAGCACAAGCTCTCTAGTGATCTCCAACACATAGCTCTCTAGTGATATAGAGCACATAGCTCTCTAGTGATATCCAGCACATAGCTCTCTAGTGATATACAGCATATGTAGCTCTCTAGTGATATTCAGCACATAGCTCTCTATTGATATCCAGCACATAGCTTCCTAGTGATATCCAGCACATAGCTCTCTAGTGATATCCATCAAATAACTCTCTAGTGATATCCAGCATTTAACTCTCTAGTGATATCCAGCACATAGCTCTCTAGTGATATACAGCATATAACTCTCTAGTGATCTCCAGCACATAGCTCTCTAGTGATCTCCAACACATAGCTCTCTAGTGATATAGAGCACATAGCTCTCTAGTTATATCCAGCACATAGCACTCTAGTAGAGATGTCCGAACTTCGCAAAGTCCTGTCCTCGAGGATCCGTGAATTTTGAAAATTTGAAAATTCGAAAATCCGCAAGCGGACCCATTAAAATGAAAAAATCCTCGAAAATACATGAAATCCTCGTAATTTAGAAAATTTCCGAAAATACTAGTGATATCCAGCACATAGCTCTCTAGTGATATACAGAATATGTAGCTCTCTAGTGATATCCAGCTCATAGCTCTCTATTGATATCCAGCACATAGTTTTCTAGTGATATCCAGCACATAGCTCTCTATTGATACCCAGCACATAGCTCTCTAGTGATACCCAGCACATGGCTCTCTAGTGACACCCAGCACATACTGTAGCTCTCTAGTGACATCCAGCACATAGCTCTCTAGACATCCATCAATAGCTCTCTAGTGACATCCAGCACATAGCTCTCTAGTGATACCCAGCACATAGCTCTCTAGTGACATCCAGCCCATACTGTAGCTCTCTAGTGACATCCAGCACATAGCTCTCTAGTGATATCCAGCACATAGCTCTCTAGTGATACCCAGCACAAAGCTTTTAGTAACATCCAGCACATAGCTCTCTAGTGAGTCGTGACATCCAGCACATAGCTCTCTAGTGACACCCAGCACATAGCTCTCTAGTGATACCCAGCACATAGCTCTCTAGTGACATCCAGCACATACTGTAGCTCTCTAGTGACATCCAGCACATAGCTCTCTAGTGACATCCAGCACATAGCTCTCTAGTGAGTCATAAAAGTGTGTAAATAATAGTGTATATAATAGTCATAAGTGTATATAATAGTGTATTTAAGTCATAAAAGTGTGTATATAATAGTGTATATAATAGTCATAAAAGTGTGTATATAATTGTGTATATAATAGTCATAAAAGTGTGTATATTGTAGAAAAACTAATGCCACAAAACTGTATAACAGTGGAAGAATCCTGCTCTTTTGCTCCCCAAACAAAGCAACAAGAAACTGGTGTAAAATTACTGCAAAGGGTCTGAATGGACTCAGAGCATACTAAATATAGGCTTTGTAAATAGCAGACGGTAAACATTTAGGATCCTCACCTATGTTTTATTTGATGTTATAAAAAGGCAGGCATCTGGCTGACAAATCAGATTGGCACAATAATTATTTTAAGGAATTTATTATAACTATTAAACAAAATAAAATGTTGGAAATACCTCCTTTGTGTGCAAGTAAATATGTGCGCATGAGGCCAAACTAGATCAGAATGGTAACATGCATGAAAAGCATGTGCACATCAGTGTGCGTTTTACGTATGTTACGATTCTAATTGCGATGCGATTTTCGCAATAGTCTGGATGCGGGGGAAAATGGTGATTGCAGAGCAGCACATGCAGGCCGCAAAAAAATTGTGGTCTATGCCTTAGGGTTAGGTCCCTCTATGCGCGTTGCATTCTGTTTTCAGTTTTGCGTGCTTTTTTGCAAATCGCAATGTAATTTAAGATATAATGGAAATTGCGACAATCAGTTCCCACTGTATAATTTGCGTTCCTGAATTTATGTGGTCCATTTTTTATCTGCATGCGTGCAAGACTTTTGGTCCGTGTGTCAGAATCGCACTTCAATAATAGTCTATGGGAATGCAAAAAAACACGATCACACGCAAACTTATTTTTAAGGTTTTTTTTCTCCAGTGTTTCCTGTTTATTTTCCAAATACTGCACACGCACGCAAATGGACTGGAAATGCGAGGACACACGGACAAATGTCTGTTAACCTGTAAATGGACAAGAACACGGACAAAATGCATTGTCCTAAACACACTCAAAACGGACAGCAAAACGCAACGCACATAGTGGGACCTAGCCCTTAGTGTTCATTTTTGTGTATCTGTTTGTGTTTATGATTACTGTATGTGTGAGTGGATCTTACATAGTCAAATCAAAATAAAATGGTATTTCACTGAACCTTTCTACAAATTTCAAAAACATAAGATTTTCAGTAGGAAACCTGTGTACCATTTTGGCTATCAAGATTATATCATTTTTATCTAATTGAATATTGGAACTATATTTTCAAAATGGATTAAACTTTTGAGATTATTTGGAACCCCCAACAAACAAACAACAAAGGTGTACAAGTAGCGAACTAATCAGAAGAATGAGATAGTGGAAAGGATATTTTTGAGATGAATTTTGCTACGCAATTCTTTATATCTTTAAAATCAACTCCTTTTCCTGCATTTAAGTGATCTGTATTAAGAGTAGAATCGATGGAACCTTGATTGGTCAGGTCGGAATATTTATGTCAAATGTGAATGTATGTGAAACATTTCTATTGATTCCAGTACAAATCATATTAGCAAAGCATGGGCACTCGCTGGATAATCAGTTAAAGGAGAACTGTATAGTCTAAGCCAGGGATAGGCAACAAGTAGATCTCCAGATGTTTGAAAACTACAACTCCCAGCATTTCCAAACTCCAGAATCCTTATAAAGGAATGCTAGGAGGTGTAGTTATCAAACATCTGGAGATCTACTGGTTGCCTATCCCTGACTCTAAGCCCTGTCCGCAACTCAGTCTGGGATCTATCCAATAGGAGGAATCGATTCTTGCAGAACGTGTCTTCCCATTGGTTAGGCCCTGGGCCAAAAGATGGGTGGAGCAACAATTGTACAGTTGTCCTTTAAGTTAAGGCATATTTGGGTCGAACCATTTGACAGACTATTAATGAAAGCTGATCAGCGGACAAGTCGTAACATTTTTTCACCGTTTCCATCAGCTGCCACGTTATCTTGAGCACATTTCATCTTGAAAGATATAGGTAAGTTCCATTCGGTAATTCTGATCAACTTTCGTTTGTAAGTACCTCGCCTTGCAAAGTGTATGGGCTGTTTAAAAGTCAAAAATGAATACCACAAGTGGTAATGTGATCAATTAATTATCAAACTAGTCGACCTTTAGGTCACAATGTCTGAACAAATTGTGTTCTGCTTTCCCCTGCAAATTCCATTGCTTTCCGCCATCCCATTTTGCATGACTTTGGTGCCAGCTGTCTGCTGGTGTTAGAAGTCATGCAAAAGTGACGCAAAATTTTCAGTGCATTTTTACAATCTGCCACAATTCCCATCTTAAAGGCACGCTTCCCTGTACAGCCAAAACCAGGGGTGTTGAACTCACCGTCCTTCCAGGTGTTTGAATGCAAACAGGGAATGCTGGGAGTTGTAGTTTTAAAACATCCCAAGTTTGACACATTTCAACCCTATCTGACAAACACCCAGATATAGAGGGTGTCCTTTATCTCTGTAATACAAACCCACTGCCCATAAGGATGCTGGGATGTCCTAGTAACCCAGGGCTCAGTAGGACCCCATATAAAAGGTTGAGTTGTGCAGTTCATCTCCGTACCTGTACCGTGGGGATTCCCCAATAGTGATCCAGACAGTGAGGAGGAAGAGCAGCAGGCAGGTCCCCAGCAGGACCAGGACAGTTCTCCTCATGTTGTGCAGCCACCACATCCCACCGGGTCCCTCCTAGTGTCAGACCGTGCCCAGGGCTCAGACATCCATCCCCACCCGTTATACGGTCTATACACAGTCTATACACAGTCTCCTTCTCCTTCACTGGTCCCCCGACCTCCCACCTGTCTCCACCATAAAGATGAGCGACTAGATAGTCACACCCCCTTTCCCCGCCCACCTCCCGTCTCCAGACCGCCCTGTCTCTATCCTCCTCCGATCCTCTTCGCTCCCGGTCACCTGGTGTCAGTTGGATCTTTCACCCGGGGGCTACCAGTACCTTTTCATCCACCCCACCCGCTAAACGGTCTCTGTGTGAGTGTGTGTCTGTCTGTCTGTGAGTGTGTCTGTGAGTGCGTGCGTGTGTCTGTCTGTGTGAGTGTGTGTATGTCTGTCTCTGTGTGAGTGTGTCTGTCTCTGTGAGTGTGTCTGTGTGATTGAGTGTCTGTGTGAGTGTGTCTGTCTGTGAGTGAGTGTGTGTCTGTCTCTCTGAGTGTGTGTCTGTGTGAGTGTATGTGTCTGTCTGCGTGAGTGTGTGTATCTGTCTGTGTGAGTGTGTCTGTGAGTGTGTGTGTCTGTCTCCGTGTGAGTGTATGTGTCTGTGTGGGTCTGTCTGTGTGAGTGTGTGTCTCTGTGTGTGTGTGTGTGGTGGTCTGTCTGTGTGTGTGTGAGTGTATGTCTGTGTGTGTGTGTCTGTCTGTGTGAGTGTCTGTCTGTGTGAGTGTGTGTCTGTCTGTGTGAGTGTGTCGGCCTGTCTGTGTTAGTGTGTCTGTGTGAGTGTGTGTGTGTGTGTGAGTGTATGTCTGTGTGAGTGTGTGTCTGTCTGAGTGTGTGTGTCTGTGTGCGTGTATCACTAGAGAGCTATGTGCTGGCATAGCACATAAAGCTATGTGGCTGGATGTCACTAGAGAGCTCTGTGCTGGGTATCATTAGAGAGCTATGTGCTGAATATCACTAGAAGCTATGTGCTGGATATCACTAGAGAGCTATGTGCTAGATATCACTAGAGAGCTTGTGCTGGAAATCACTAGATAGCTATGTGCTGGATAGTAGCTATCTAGAGAGAGCTATGTGCATCCGAGATATACTATCGAGAGGTATGTGCTGAATATCACTAGAGAGCTATGTGCTGGATATCACTAGAATGCTATGTGCTGATATAACTATAGAGCTATGTCTGGAGATCACTAGAGAGCTATGTGCTGCTATCACTAGGAGCTATGTGCTGGATATAGCTAGAGAGGCTATGTGCTGAGATCACTAGAGAGCTATGTGTGGATATCACTGAGCTATGCTGGAGATACTAAGAGCTATGTGCTGGATATCACTAGAGAGCTATGTGCTGGCATATAACTAGGAGCTATGTGCTGAAGATCACTAGAAGCTGTGGCTGGATATCCTAAAGCTATGAGCTGGATATAGCTAGAGAGCTATGTGCTGGATTCACACCGAGAGCTATGTGCTGGGTATCACCAGAGCTATGTGCTGGATGCCACTAGAGAGCTATGTGCTGGATATCACTAAGAGCTATGTGCTGGATACAAGAGAGCTATTCGCTGTATCACTAGAGAGCTATGTGCTGGATATCACTAAGAGCTATGTGCTGGATATCACTAGAGAGCTATGGCTGGGTATCACTAGAGATGCTATGTGCTGGTATCACTAAGAGCTATGTGCTGGGTACACTAGAGAGCTATGTGCTGGGTATCACTAGAGAGCTATGTGCTGATCACTAGAGAGCTGGTGCTGGATTACTGAGAGCTATGTGCTGGAGATCACTAGAGAGCTATGTGCTGGATATCACCTAGACAAGCTATGTGCTGGATATACCTGAGAGCTATGTGCTGGAAGATCACTAGAGAGCTGGTGCTGGATATCACTAGAAGCTATGGCTGGATATAACTAGAGCGCTATGTGCGGAATCACTAGAGACTATGTGTGTGGATATCACTAGAAGCTATGTGCTGGATATAGCTAGAGAGCTATGTGCTGGAGATCACCAAGAGCTATGTGCTGGATGCCACTAGAGAGCTAGTGCTGGAATCACTAGAGAGCTATGTTGCTGGGTATCACTAGAGAGCTATTAGCTGGATATCACTAGAGAGCTACATGTGCTGGATATCACATAAAGCTATGTGCTGGATATCACTAGAGAGCTATTGCTGGGTATCACTAGAGACTATGTGCTGGGTATCACTAGAGACTATGTGCTGGGTATCACTAGAGAGCTATGTGCTGGTATCACTAGAGAGCTAGTGCTGGAGATCCTAGAGAGCTATGTGCTGGATATCACTAGAGAGCTATGTTGCTGGAGATCACTAGAGAGCTATTGCTGGATACACTGAGAAAGCTATTGCTGGATATACTAGAAGCTATGTGCTGGAAGATCACTAGAGAGCTATGGGCTGGATATCACTAGAAAGCTATGTGCTGATATACTAGAGAGCTATGTGCTGGAGCACAGAGAGCTATGTGCTGGATGCACTAGAGAGCTAGTGCTGGATATTCACTAGAGATGCTGTTGCTGGTATCACTAGAGAGCTATTGCTGGATATCACTAGAGAGCTACATGTGTCTGGATATCACTAGAAAGCTGTGCTGGATATCACGAGGAGCTATGTGCTGGGTATCACTAGAGACTATGTCTGGGTATCACTAGAGAGCTATGTGCTGGGTATCACTAGAGACTATGTCTTGTATCACTAGAGTAGCTATGTGCTGATGTCACTAAGAGTACAGTATGGGCTGGATGTCACTAGAGAGCTATGTGCTGGGTATCACTAGAGAGCTATGTGCTGGATGTCACTAGAGAGCTATGTGCTGGATGTCACTAGAGAGCTACAGTATGTGCTGGATGTCACTAGAGAGCTATGTGCTGGGTATCACTAGAGACTATGTGCTGGGTGTCACTAGAGAGCTATGTTGCTGGATGTCACGACTCACTAGAGAGCTATGTGCTGGATGTTACTAAAAGCTTTGTGTGCTGGGTATCACTAGAGAGCTATGTGCTGGATATCACAGAAGCTATTGCTGGATGTCCCTAGAGAGCTATGTGCTGGATGTCACTAGAGAGCTATGTGCTGGAAGTCACAAAGAGCTATGTGCTGGGTGTCACTAGAGGCTATGTGGCGGAAGTCACTAGAAAGCTATGTGCTGGGTATCGCTAAGAGCATGTGCTGGATGTCACTAGAGAGCTATGTGCTGGATGTCACGAAGAGCTACAGTATGTGCTTGGGTGTCACTAGAGAGCCATGTGCTGGTATCACTAGAGAGCTATGTGCTGGGTATCAATAGAGAGCTATGTGCTGGATATCACTAGAAAACTATGGCTGATATCAATAGAGAGCTATGAGCTGGATATCCAAGAGTACATTTCTGTATATCACTAGAGAGCTATGTGCTGGATATCACTATATTTTCGGAAATTTTCTAAATTACGAGGATTTCATGTATTTCGAGGATTTTTTCATTTTAATGGGTCCGCTTGCGGATTTTCGAATTTTCAATTTTCAAAATTCACGGATCCTCGAGGACAGGACTTTGCGAAGTTCGGACTCTCTACTAGAGTGCTATGTGCTGGATATAACTAGAGAGCTATTGCTCTATATCAACTAAGAGCTTTGTTGAGATCACTAGAGCTATGTGCTGGAGATCCTAGAGAGTTATATGCTGTATATCATAGAGAGCTATGTGCTGGATATCACTAGAGAGTTAAATGCTGGTATCACTAGAGAGTTATTTGATGGATATCACTAGAGAGCTATGTGCTGGATATCACAGGAAGCTATGTGCTGGATATCAATAGAGAGCTATGTGCTGAATATCACTAGAGAGCTACATATGCTGTATATCACTAGAGAGCTATGTGCTGGATATCACTAGAGAGCTATGTGCTCTATATCACTAGAGAGCTATGTGTTGGAGATCACTAGAGAGCTATGTGCTCTATATCACTAGAGAGCTATGTGCTGGAGATCACTAGAGAGCTATATGCTGTATATCACTAGAGAGCTATGTGCTGGATATCACTAGAGAGTTAAATGCTGGATATCACTAGAGAGTTATTTGATGGATATCACTAGAGAGTTAAGGTGGCCATACACATGCGATTTACACAGCATGTGTGCCGACAGATCACATTGGTATCTGTCAGCAATCATGCTGTGGGACCGCACACAGGACCCGAGATACACATTACAATTGGATCGGCTCCTTTAATTAAAGTAAACTTTCATATACTGCGATACCGACCGACGGAAATTTTCCATTGCATACCGGTCGTTCGTCGGCACTACATTGGTCAGGAAGAGCCCCTACACAATGCCGAATGGTAAATCCCTTTGTTCCCTGATGGGATTTACCCATTATCATTAGAGTGTTATGGCCATGAGTATATGATAATATCACTATAAGATGCAGGGGTGATAGTTACCCCACTGTATGGAATAAGAAAAGCAATTTCTGTGTTCCTATAAGGCAAGCAAAAAAAAAAACAGTGGATACAGTGTTTTCAATCTGTATTTATTCAAAATGTCCTTTGGGCCTGTACTTTTCCTTTAACTGCTCTACACGGTGAAATAAGAAGTGCAACTCTAATATATATTACATAAAGACAGATAATTAAACCCAACATTGACTTTCCAAGCACAATACATCTGGAGATACTTATATTGTAAATCAAACAATGGCACTGTCTTATTAAGTTGCTGTTGCGTTTATAGATAATTGGATGGATTACAAAAGTCCAATAACCCTTAAAGGTGATTTCATTAAATCTTCACAAAAATAAAATTACCTGTACAACAGAGTAATTCTTTCTATATTTCAAAGCAATTGGAACCTGCAGAGTATAGCAAACAAATCAATGCTTATCCAACATCATTGTACTTATATATGTGTACAGATGACAACGTTCAGCTTTAATATTTTAAAATTTTCATCCCTTTATACTGCATGTATTATCTAATTAGCAGAGTACCTTGTGTCACCCTTTTTTTCAGATCAAAGCTTATAGGGCTCAGTTTTGCTTCGCAGCGGGCGACTCATTCGATTCACCAACAAATGGCCGCCACAAGGTCAGATTAGAGTCTTCATTTTCAAACCCACCTGACTCGCAACTGTAAAACCATACCCCCACCCAACTTAAAGGGTATGTCCCACCACCACTAATAGTATTGTTAAAAATCCTTACCTTACATCTCTGCTACAAATGGTTGTTCCTGCGTGTCTAGCCAAAGTCCCAGAAAGTGAAGTAGGAGCCTGTCTGTGTGTAAAAATGTTTCTGCCCCTTACCTTTCCTCTGAGAGGTTTCTGGCATGCATTGTAGAGCCCTCCCCTCCCTCTTTGCAGCCTGGTGCCCTACCTTAAACCCCTTTTTCTGTAGTGTAGGGGATCCTAGCCATGTCCTTCCTCTGGGATTTTACACTGCCGGCACAGATCTGTAATTGGCTGCCTCTCAGCCAATCACAGAAGCTGAGTTAGATCTGGCCCCCTGCTTGCATCCTGCAAGCAGAGGACGATCAGTACGCGGGACCTACAGAAACTGAAGGTGGTATACATACAACAAACCTGCAACTGACATGCAAAACCTCGCATCAGACCCACTTTGATGGTGGATTTCTTAACTGCACCGAACCAGACCTGCAAGTAGTCAAACGAACGACCCAAACTGCACCCGAATGTAACTGACGTACAAGTGACCCGTACCTGCTACCTGATCACAGCTTGTATTCCAGCGACCTGCACCCACACCTGTCCAACCTCACCCGCAACCTATTCAAACTCACTGTGGTTTTCCAAACCAGACCCACAATCGGAATAACCACGGATACCCTACCCATGTAGGACTCTAGGTTAGATTCAATCCCAGTTATTTAGGAGATCACTCGATTTACCACCAGATGGCGCAACAGGTTAGAGCTCAAACTGATTAAAAGGGTATGTCCACCCCTAATAAAACTATTCACCCCCCAAAACCCCAGTTACGTTCTGCTTAAAGTTTTAATAATGCTCCCAGAGAGAAATATTATATTACAACTTCTACTATCTCTATCGCCACTTGCTCTCTCCCATTGCTGCTGCTATGTGCCTTTTTTCCTCATGCAGCAGCAAGGAAGCTCGTCAGGTAATGCCGTCAGCCATTGGCCTTGACGTCACTGCCACAATCCGTGACCAGGAATAGAAGATCATGGATCATGGAGGTTGTATATAATTTCTCTCTCTGGAGCATTATTAAAACTTTTAAGCAAAGTAGGGGTTTTGGGGGCTCCTGAAAAACATATCAAAAATTTTTATTAGGGGTGGACATTCCCTTAAGGTGGGGTTTTTAAAAGTTGGGAAAGTGCCTATGTTTTTTTTTTCTGGGTCCTGAAACTTATGTCAAGTCTAAATGTCCCAACGTTACTTCCACACATTAACTCTCCTAAGTTGAATGCAGGTGTATTGGAAGGGCTTCAGTGTTTTCCTTTTTAGCTCAGGAAACAGTCATTGTCAGTTCTATATATCCTTAACTGGGTGGCTCTGCCTAGTAGAGACTGTTCAATGCTATATTCCTTGCTAATAGCTAGTGGGTTCTTGCTGAATTTCCTCCCTATTTTCCTGCTTAGTTCCAGCTGTTTCCCCTTTTGAAGAGGTTCGATGCCGGGGCTTTAGAGAGATGGATGTCCAGTCCTGAGATGCAAAACTCTTATTGACATTTTTATTAATTATGCAAAATTAAATTTTTGAAGATGAAGATTTAGCTTGCTTTTGCAATGAATGTGTGGTTTGTCCATTTATACCTTTAGTCTAGAAACCTTCTGATTAAAATGGGTACATCACTTATCTTTCTATAATCTCTCCTAGATTATCCTTAAAGGACAACAATACACAAAACACCTCTCCCCTATTACATGTCCACAGTTCCAGCGCTGAAATTGCTTACTCATTTACACCGTGCTGCCTTCTCTTAGATATCACACAGCAAAGATGATGTGCTAAAAGCCCGCTCCTAGACGGCCCATGGTCATGATAAATTCACTTGTCCTGGCTGTAAGAGTCTGGTTACAACCCTCTCTCCCCTCCTCTGCCAGTCAAACAAACTTGAATTGTTCGTTGCTAGGATCCACTACATAATCAAGCTGATCAAGGATGGGTGGAGGAGTGTTTTCTTGCATGCTAGTTTTGAGTACAGTTACAGGCGACAGAATTGTTTGCCCCCTTCACAGCAGGGCTAATTGAAGGCAGAGAGAGTCTCAAAATCAGAGAAAAAAACGTATGGGAGGGGTGCATCACCTTTACTCTTTGAAAGTATTTTAAAAAAATGCATTGAGGTAATACAGTTACCCTTTAAGTAAGAAAAAGGTTGAAGTAAAAGTCACGGCTTGAGGAGCACCAATGACATGTAAATGCAGAGAATATGAGATGTACTCCCCTCCAAAGTATTTTTAAGAGCCCTCGAGAACATAAACACACAACAACACAACGATACCAGATTGCATGTTTTTGTTTGGCGTAATCTCTGAAATAAATTTAAGAGATTCATCTGGTGAACTGGTATAAGAAAATGTTAATGTTTCTACTATGCCGTACTAATTCAGTCAGACACTGACTTCTCTTATGAACAATTTGAACAGAAAGGGCACAATCACAAATGCTCATTTTCCAGTCCATTTGCTTCCTTTGAAGTTTTTTGTTTTCTTGGGCTAAGATTTAGAGGGAATAGATGTAAAGATTTGTATCACACATTCACCATAACTGAGAGCCTAAGGTTTGTTCACATAGGCACTTTTGCCTGCAATTCCTAATAACAGGCAGTCGTCAAATGGCACTGCGGGTGAATCGCCAGTGGTATGTGTTCAGGTTGGGTGTTGTTTTGTTGATACAGATAGTGTATTTGATGGTTCCAAAGCTCAAAGTATCTTGCACAAATCCAGTAATGACCCGCCTAGAAAAAAACTCTATTAACAGTTGGAAACAATGTGAAACTGTGGATCTGCTTATTAATCCACAAAGTTATTTTTCACCACTGATAACTTAAAGCAAAACCAAACCATAGGGAGAAATATGTAACCAGGAAACCAGTACCTGAATATAGAAGTCACATTTCTTTATAGTGATATGATTTAAACCCCCATGCTGAGTGTAAGGTACAATACTTCATTTCCATTAATTGTGGAGCTATACAGCAATACTTCCTATATTTTAATTAACGCTATAAATATGTATCCTGCATAGAAAACACATATATCTTATAGCAGAAGATAAAATGCATTCATTTTTTAATATATTTAGGAATTTAAAACAACAGGTTAATAGCCATTAGCCATAAAAGCATTTAAATAATAATAATAATATAAACTACTAATCATATCACTAGATCTTGTGAGATCATGAAATAACAAGGATACATCTAATTGCAACCCGGAAACACCTACATAAGAAAATCATGTAGTGATCTGTACAACACATTCTACTTGGATGTTTGTTTGAGAGAACTAGGGCTAGGGAAACTAGGGAAAACTTCCCGATCTGCCTAAAGATATTATCGTTTAAACAAACCTATGGTACAACGCCTCTCCCCTTCTCTTAGAACAGAACAGGTTCCTGGATAACAATGGAGCAGACTTGTTGACTGATAGTTAAGTGTGGAATATAAAAACCTGAATATTATCTGGTTATTAATGTCCTTGTCCTGTATGAAATTAGTGTTTGATACAATGACCAACATAAGGTTTTTTCTCTTCTTTTCTGTGGAACCTGAATCACAAATTATAAATAATAACAATAATAAATATGATTATTTCCATTGTATGTTCCCAAAGATCATGTGCACATAACCTTTGGTATCTCAATAATTTATACCAACAAGGACTATACATCAGTCATTATTTAAGCACAACAGATTTCTTATACTGTAGCCTATCATGAAAACACAGCAGGTATTTCCCTATATCTGTTACGCATAGCAGGTACTGTCTTTGTGCAAATACTAATTCTCACACCTAACCCCATAGCTACTGAAACCCCAGATAGATCCCCAACAGTTTGGTCGGCAGGTGTGGGACGGCCCTGCCGTGACCGTCATCGATGGGTTCGTTCGTCTGTCCGGATCGGACGAACGATCAACGCATCAGAAAATTCCGATCGATGGTGCGTTTCCCTATGGGACCGCCCACATCGATTGTTCGCAAATTCGGCCACAGACATTTGTCCCGGCCGAGCACTCGATCCTAGAGAGCACTCAGTCGGGACAAATAGTCCGGCCGTGTGTACCCAGCCTTAGTTTGACTTCCCCCTTAAAATCATAACTAGTCACTTGTCCATTTACTGCCCCCACCCCAACTGATATATTTTGCACTTTATTACTTACTTACTAACCAGATATTTAAGATTATATCATCCTCATTCTGGCATAGTAAGCTGCCCCCTTTCTCCATGCAGTCAATCAAGGCTGTATGCTTGACATCCAACCAATTATTAACTGCTGTTTTAAATGCTGGTCTCCCTGCACATCCTCAAGCTTATAAAAAGCTCATGGAGCAGAGGGAGGAGGCAGACACCTTTGCTAAGAATGGAAGAGAGCTTATCATTAAGTATATGTACACTGTAAAAAACAGTTTTGTGGTTTTTTTGCCCACTTTCCCCCCCATACCCACCTTCTGTTCTTGAAAGTTTTGAAAGTTGCGTTAAAGTCCAGGCTATTCATTTTTTAGACTGCCCCACGAGAGTTCCCAAGCACACATCATCCACGGTCTTAGAATCCCACGCACCCACGTCATGGCATGTGCCGTGACGTCAATGCTGCAAGATGTGGCCATCAATGCGTGTGTGACATTGCCCCTGTAGGGTCATCGCCATGACGTTGCATGCGTGACAAGCGTCCAATGCGGTGGATTCTAAGCCTCTGAAATGATGCTTGCTTGGGAACTATCATGGGGCATTCCTAAAATGGAATTATCCTAGAGCAGGAAGCCAAGCAACTTTAAGAACAGATGGTAGGGTATGGGGGGTATAGACAAAAAAACATGTTATATTTTATATTATTATGTACATATCCTTTTAAATATCTAGTTACAAATGCAGTAATAAACTGTGTAAAATGCTGTTGGTTTTGTGAGCACGATACTGCAAACCACCAGTTGTTTTTATAAGGATGGACATGCCCTTTAATGGGGGCACCTAGTAGATAGTTTTGTATACGTCATACATGTATTACATTGCAGACTCAAATATTCATTCTATAAAAGCAGCCATAGAATAGCTTAGCTTAGCTACTGTAGGTCTTTTTCCAACATAACAGAACTTACAAATTGCTCCACCAGTAAAATATTAATACACCAGTCATCAATGGCTAAACTCTCTCACTTTTTTAAAAGGACAATCAGTTTAATGTCTCAGAATTCAATTATTTTTTATTTCTGTGTAATAAATACTCAATAAACCAACTGGAAGACAATTGGATTTTGTTGGGGCAATTACCTCTGCTCCAAGAAAATATATCATTTTCTTTATTGATTCTACATACATTTCAGAACTGCAAGTGCCTACTTACCGTAGCCTTACAAGAAACAGACACACACAGACAAGACACACAATCACAGGCGCACACACAAATCACAGGCTCACAGACACACACTCAGAGACAGACACACTCACACAGACAGACCACACACTCATACAGACAGACACACACACACAGGCAAAAACACACTCCACACGACGACACACACACACACTCACACAGAAAGACACACTCACACAGAAACACAATCACAGACACACACACTCACACCAACACACACTCACAGACAGACACACACACACTCACAGACAGACACACACACACACAGACAGACACACTCACACAGACAACACTCACTCACACAGACAGACACACACACAGACACACACTCACAGCCAGACCACACAGACAGACTGACCACACACACACAAAACACACCACACTCACTCACAGAGAGACACACTCACAGACAGACACTCACACAGACAGACCCACACACTCACACAGACGACACACACTCACACAGACATACACTCACACAGACACACACACAGACCCACACACAATACAGACAGACACACTCACACAGACACACTCAGACAGACACACACAGACAGACCGACACACTCACACAAACAGACCCACACACTCACAGACCGACACATACACCCACAACGACACACACACACAGACAGAGACACACTCACACAGACACACACTCACAGACACAACTCACAGACAGACCCACACACTCACAGACAGACAACACAACCACACACACAGACAAACACACACTCACTCACACAGACACACACCACACTCAGACAGACACACTCACACAGACACACACTCAGACAGACACTCACACAGACAGACCCACACACTCACACAGACAGACAAACACTCACACAGACATAACATACACTCACACAGACACACACACCACCAGACAGACTGACAACACATCACATACACACACAGACACACACACAGACAGACTGACACACACACTCACACAGACACACTCACACAGACACACAACTCAGACAGACACAAACACACTACACAAGCAACAGACACACACTCACAGAAAACACACTCAGACAGACGCACACACTACAGAAACACACCCAGACAGACTGACACACAACTCACACAAACAGACCCACACACTCACACAGACAGACACATACACTCACACAAGAAGACACACACACTCACACAAAAGACAGACACACACAATCACACAGACACACACTCACACAGACCAGACAACACACAATCAAACAGAAACATTACTACACACAGACCACACTCACATAGCTTTCTAGTGATATCCAGCACATAGCTCTCTAGTGATACCCAACACATAGCTCTCTAGTGATATCCAGCACATAGCTCTCTAGTGATATCCAGCACATAGCTCTCTAGTGACATCCAGCACATAGCTTTCTAGTGATATCCAGCACATAGCTCTCTAGTGACACCCAGCACATAGCTCTCTAGTGACATCCAGCACATAGCTCTCTAGTGACACCCAGCACATAGCTCTCTAGTGACACCCAGCACATAGCTCTCTAGTGATACCCAGCACATAGCTCTCTAGTGACATCCAGCACATACTGTAGCTCTCTAGTGACATCCAGCACATAGCTCTCTAGTGACATCCAGCACATAGCTCTCTAGTGATACCTAGCACATAGCTCTCTAGTGACATCCAGCACATACTGTAGCTCTCTAGTGACATCCAGCACATAGCTCTCTAGTGATACCCAGCACATAGCTCTCTAGTGATACCCAGCACATAGCTCTCTAGTGATACCCAGCACATAGCTCTCTAGTGATATCCAGCACATAGCTTTCTAGTGATATCCAGCACATGTAGCTCTCTAGTGATATCCAGCTAATAGCTCTCTAGTGATACCCAGCACATAGCTCTCTAGTGATATCCAGCACATAGCTCTCTAGTGGCATCCAGCACATAGCTCTCTGGTGATCTCCAGCACATAGCTCTCTAGCTATATCCAGCACATAGCTCTCTAGTGATATCCAGCACATAGCTCTCTAGTGATCTCCAGCACATAGCTCTATAGTTATATCCAGCACATAGCCTTCTAGTGATATCCAGCACATAGCTCTCTAGTGATATTCAGCACATACCTCTCTAGTTATATCCATCACATAGCTCTCTAGTGATATCCAGCACATAGCTCTCTAGTGATTTCCAGCACATAGCTCTCTAGTGATATCTAGCACATAGCTCTCTAGTGATATCCAGCACATAGCTTTCTAGTGATATTCAGCACATAGCTCTCTAATGATACCCAGCACATAGCTCTCTAGTGACATCCAGCACATAGCTTTCTAGTGATATCCAGCACATAGCTCTCTAGTGATACCCAGCACATAGCTCTCTAGTGATATTCAGCACATAGCTCTCTAGTGATATCTAGCACATAGCTCTCTAGTGATATCTAGCACATAGCTCTCTAGTGACATCCAGCACATAGCTTTTTTAGTGATATCCAGCACATAGCTCTCTAGTGATACCCAGCACATAGCTCTCTAGTGATATCTAGCACATAGCTCTCTAGTGATATCCAGCACATAGCTTTCTAGTGATATCCAGCACATAGCTCTCTGGTGATCTCCAGCACATAGCTCTCTAGCTATATCCAGCACATAGCTTTCTAGTGATATCCAGCACATAGCTCTCTAGTGATATCCAGCACATAGCTCTCTAGTTATATCCAGCACATAGCTCTTTAGTGATAGTCATACTGGCTACTTTCCTGGTAGCTTATTTAGACATAACTGGGACATAAACTTTAGCAACCGCTGCAAAGTTGACAAGATTTATGTGAAAATTGCTCTTGTGGTATCCCTGATGAGTAGTGCAAGTGCAAGATTGAACTATATAGATATTGTACAATAGGAGAAACCAATTCTGACAAATCTAAGAGTCCATACATGAGACAATCTCTGGTTGTACGATATCCTAACATCGACTAGCTTTTTCAGTCAAGTTATCACATCCGGATACAATAAGCAAGGATGACATAATTTTTATGAATTTCGGGTAAGAGATATAGGAGATGCAATAAATGCAATAAATTTCACAATCGCAAAATTCCTGCACTCGTTCCCGCAATATTTTGCCACTTTACAATGGTTAATACATTGTGAAAAGCAAGCGCTGAGTTGCGAACTGAGTTTGCGTGGCTTTAAAGACACAATTGAAAAGGACGTTAATGGTGCAGGCAGAGCAAAACCCTTGCTAACACGTTTGTACATTAGTTAGCGTGAATTTAGCGCTTTCTGTTAGCGTGGGATATTGTATCTCCCTGATATTGTTACTCGTAACCAATAAGAATTGTAATACTTTTTAAGAGATTAAACATGATAGCTTGGCTTAATTCAGCAGGGCATGGTAGTCTTGTAAATGAGCCAGAATCGGAGTATTTGGTACTGAGATGTCAGCCAAATGGCGTTTCATCTTTAGTTTATACATGTTAATGGGCCAGAGGGTTGGATTTCATTTCTCTCAGTGCTTCAAGATGTTCTTTATATTTTTCCAATTGTTTGACTAGCTGTATTAAAGAAACCAGCAGCTTTGGAAAAGCTCAGACATAAATATAGATTTGATGTTAAGTATTGAGGTATTATGTTTTTGTTTTATACATTTATCAATTACAACGTAGGTCTTCCCGGGATCATTACCAGGGTTTCTGTATATTCAGATATAGAGTCAGTGCTCTTTATTACTGACCTTGGCATTGGCTAATTTAGGAAGATGCCCTCCTTCCCCCACACACCCCTTCTCCCCTGCATAAACAAAGTCCCAAGCTCCATTCCCATGACCCCTGAACCTGGCCCCCCTTTTAGATAAACAAATTGCCATTGAATTGTATGGAGATTTATTGAACAATTGAAATAATAGAAAGCTGATCCAACATGGATTTCCATAACAAAAGTATTATAAGACACGTGAAAGCAATAACATTTAATACAGCAATTTTACCAAACTTTTGGGCCCCTGAAAGCCAATGTTTCCTTTTCCTCTTTCTCACAAGCCGTAGATACTCTGAGCATAAATACTGTTGCAAAATCCAGATGACTTATAGCACTTGCATAGAGTCCAATGTTTTCACTCTGTGTGCCAACTCTACCACCCAGCCCACCAATCGGCTTCCAATGGACCCCCCTCTGTGCCATGACAATATCCCCAAACCTGAGTTGTCCATAGAGAGAGGGTGGGGAATCCCCTCTAGTCCTCTGCTCTCTGCTGGTTTACCTTCCTGTCGCTGTCTGTTCTTTTTTAAACCTTCATTCCCCTCATTGCAAACATTGCAACATTTTGCACCCACCTATCATAACCTAAACATCAAACTAACGTATCAGGGGGAACCCTTCCCTACCAGCCATGGTTCCTGTCCATCCTGTCCATTTCCTGCAGGGAAAGGGGTGAGTTGCGGGGGGGTAGTTGCCGCCACAGAGGTGTGTGTTGCTGCAAGGGGGGGCGCAGCTCTAAACAGGAACAACCCCTGGTCCTAAAACGACATTTCAGGTCTCTATTGTCTTCTTTCCATTATTGTGTCCAAAATCGAAAACACTATCGTTACAGCGATACTTTTCACAGTGCTAACCATCAGCTTGTGATAATAACAATCATTTTCGGTTATGTGCGCCAATATGAAATTAGCCATCTTAGCGATCGTTAGAAATATATACATCTGGTAGATTTACTCAGGAAAACCTGAGCCTTTTGAAAGTAGAAGGTTTTGGCATATAAACTTTTCTATAAATAAAAACGCAAAGACAAAATGTAATTTTATTTTTTTTATTGAAAAATCCAATCAGGATGAACAAGGAATGTAGGTCCATGTAGTCCGACATGTTTAGCCTACTCATAGTCCCTGTCCCCAGTTGATCCACAGAGAGACAAAACCCCAGTATGAAGGTGAAAATTTTTTTGAATTTACTGCGACAGACAGACATTTGTCCTGGGCCGAGTGCTCCCTCGGGACAAATAGTCCCTCAGTGTGTACCCAGCCTTAGACTATTTTCCAGAATTTACTGTAATACGATCTGAGATTTCGCTTTTTCAAGGTTGATTTTTCTCTTTTTAAAGATCTTTTTTTTTAAGGTTCCGATTTTCTTTATTTACCAATAAAGTCGAATGGGGGTCTGAGGGACATAATTATAAATTATATTTATTATTTTTGCTTTTTTTTCCCCACCAGCCTTTACCATAATTTTTTAAACTTTCAATTTTTCCTTTCATCAAAGTTATTAAAAAGTTATTAGCAAAAGTAGCACTAATAATGCTGAAAAAGCTCAGCACATATGATGGTAAATAGGTAATACTCCCTGGTGGATTTTCACAGTAGTATTAAATTGGTTAATATACACTGAACACCTATCTTTGTTATTTAAAAATAGCCTAACACATTTGGTGTTTTTTTAGCCAAAGATATAAATAGTGTAAAAATCAAAAATCATACCACACTTAACGCAATGAATAAGAAAACTATCGCCACACATCCCCTCAGCGATACTTTTCCGCAAAGGCGAAAGCGAAAACGAGCGGTTTTATAAATAAGGCGAAAATAGTGCTATTTGTCATTGCGATGTCCTGCTACAGTGAAATGGCGAAAATAGCGATCTTTTATAAATATGCCCCATAGTCTTGTATAAAGAGGGTAATAGTTTCAAGAGAGAAAAATATTATTCTCCCTCTTTACAAGGCACTGGTAAGGCCTCATTTGGAATATGTGGTGCAGTTTTGGAATCTCATATACAAAAGGGACATCTTGGAAATGGAAAGAGTTAAGAGAAGGACAACTAAATTAATAAGGGGAATGATGGGACATGACTATGCAGACTATGCAGACAGATTAGACAAGATAGGGCTGTTTACTCTGGAAAAGCGGCAATTGTGCTGGGACATAATCATTTTATAAAAATATGTTGATGGGTCATATAAAAAATTCTTTGGTGCATTGTTTACTAATAGGTCATATCAGAGGACTCGTGGACATACTTTAAGGTTGGAAGAAAAGAAGTTTCATCTTAAGGTTAGAAAGGGTTTCTATACAGTGAGAACAGTGAAGTGAATGTGGTAATGGTAAGTTCATTGAATAGCTTTTAAAGGGGGCTGGATACATTTCTAAAACTAAAAAATATTGAGAATTACTGGTATTAATACATATACTGTAGTTATGGTTGGTACAGGGATACTATATAATATTGAGAATTACTGGTATTAATACATATTCTGTAGTTCTGGTTGGTACAGGGATACTATATAATATTGAGAATTACTGGTATTAATACATATACTGTAGTTCTGGTTGGTACAGGGATACTATATAATATTGAGAATTACTGGTATTAATACATATAATTCTGGTAGATCCAGGGATACTTTCAGATTGCCAATTGGAATCAGGAAGGAATCCCCCTCCTGGGTTGTTTTTTTTTTGCCTTCCACTTGATTGGCTGTTAGGTATGGTTAATGAGTAGGGTATAAAGGATGGACTAAATGGACCTATTACTATGTTACACTGGGGAGCCCCAAGGTGCAGAAGAACAGCCAGAGATCTTAAACGTTAATAGAACCACTGGCAGGCTAATTCATCCCTACAGCCTTGTGGCATGACATCACACCAACAGCCATGGCCCAAATAGTGTAGCAAATCGTAGCCTGGAGGAAATGACCCCTTTTGCCTTCTGTTTCTCCCCTGTTGATGATGTTTTCACACCCTAAGCCAATGAGCTACGTTTACCATGTTATTTTTTCAGAATTCAACTAACTCTTTCCTTTTACAAACCCCTTAATATGTACCAGAATCCTCTTTGTGTTCTGGTTTTAGTGGAAATTGACACTAATAACTGTAGGTTTTGTCACTGCTCAGCCATTAAGCCTATCATGTCTTGACATGCAGCAATACCTTCCATCCCTCTGATTTATGGTGACTTTTCATGGGCTATGGCAGTCCTGCTGTAAGCGAGACAAAATAAGAACATATTTCACAGAAATTTCACAGTATATTTTTACTGTTAAATTTATTAGCACATTAATCACATCTAAATCTGCGAATCATTGAAATATCTGAGGTATGTCCAATTGTACGCATGTCCAAGTACAAGACTTTCAATTAAAGGGCATGTCCACCCCCAAAACTATAATTTAATCCA
The DNA here is from genome assembly GCA_019447015.1 of Hymenochirus boettgeri. Taxonomy (NCBI): domain Eukaryota; kingdom Metazoa; phylum Chordata; class Amphibia; order Anura; family Pipidae; genus Hymenochirus; species Hymenochirus boettgeri. The sequence goes on along the minus strand of CM033474.1, from coordinate 46,946,097 downwards.
CTACTGGCCCCACTCTGTAGTGTATAAAAATCCTAAAACTTTACATCCCAGCTCCAAATGGTTCTCCTGTAATGTCCCACTAAACTCCAAAAAACTGGCCACCAGGAGCCTGGCAGGGAGGGAAATAGTTTCTGCCTCTGAGGCTTCCTCAGAGGTTTTTGGCTTGCTCAGAGCAGCCCTCCTCCCCCTCCATCTCCTTCCATTTTGCTCTCCCTCCCCCTAGTGGTTAACCTTTGTTATATAGTAGGGCTTCCTCCTCCAGCCCCAACCACATTATTCTTATGTCCAGAAACTCCCCTGATCTTTACTTACCTTCCCTCTTTCCCCCGGCATTCTGAACTGTCGGCAGCAGCGTCCGTGATTGGCTGCCTCTCAGCCAATCACGGACGCGGCTGCCAGTCCTGCCCCTGCAGTTTCATGCAAGCAGAGGGCCGGGACAGTACGGCAGAGGAAAGAGGGAAGGTAAGTAAAGTTTCTGGAAATAATAATAATGCAGCTGGGGCTGGGGGAGGAAGCCCTACAATATATAAAAAGTTAAAAAGTTAAAAAAAGGGGTGGACATGCCCTTTAAAGCAACAGTAAAAAGTCAGATGTTAACAAGTTCATGCCATGTTTATTCTATTATACAACTAAATATAGAATTCCATACACAATAACAGACAGAGAGTGAATTTCTAGCAGCTCTGAACAGCTTAATGGACAATTTTACTATAACACCCCCCCCCCCCCCCCCCCCCCCCCCCCCCCCCCCCGGACCTAAACTGCTAAGTCCTCTCCGCTGGGTACACTTTCTATCTCCAGTTACACTTATGTAAAGATTCACTCATTGCTCCAGTCTAATGCAGACAGCAGCAGTCAGTCTCTAACATACTTGCATTGCAGTGTAAATGCATTGGGGCTGATGCAATAAGGTACAAACGTTTGCCCATGCCAATAATTTATCTGTTAAACAGGGCTATGAACTGAGAGTCAATATTGCTCTCTATTGCTCTATTGCCCCCTGATAGTGGTTCTCAGTGCATTGTGACTGGAGTTTGCCTTTTGAGAATCTTTGAATGCCAGCTATCTGCTGGCGTTGGAGGTTACGTCTTAAAGACCCGTTAACACCTCACTACATTGGTTGAGGCAGTTGCACGACACAAATTTTGTGTATCATCGCAACTGCCGTTAGTTGTGTCTTAAAGTCATGTTAATGATTGGCACATTGGTTAACGTGACTTTCAGACACAAATAGCCGATAACGGCTCACGATACATAGCCCTGTAAATGTCCCTGCAGTTAGATAACATCACATTGGTTGCTGCAGATTATTAACATGGGCAAACTTCTGCACTTTATATTGTATCAGACTTGTTACCCTAAGTACATTAGAAACGAGGGATGTAGAGTTGTTATGAAAGAGACTTCAGAATCTGGTGCCTAATAAGGTAAGATTCTCTAGAGGATCGATAACATTACATTTTAAAATGATTCTTTATATTGTTAATTACCAATCGTTATCAGTAATTTACGATTGCAAAATTAATATACGGCCACCCTTTATAATTACCGTAACTACCGTCCTTTGTGTATCAGAGCCAATAAACTTGAATCCCAATGTGCTTATATTATTTGTTAAATTTTCTATCACAGGTTAATGTATACATTTTAATTGTTTACATTTTATTGCCCTTTAAACATGCCCATAGTGGGCCCAACACAGACCCGGTGGCACTTTAATCCACAGCGACGAAGCCCCATTAACAACTACTCTCTGTATCCGATCTATCAAACATTTTTCTATCCAAGAAGAAATGTGCCACCTCAGACCAACAGATCTTAGCTCATACATTAGTCGCCTATGAGGGACTGTATCAAAATCTATGTATACCAATCCTTAGCAAAATCCTAGTATACTACATCTACTGCTATGCCAGAGTCCAAATTCCTGCTCACTTCCTCATTAAAACCAAGCAAGTTTGTTTGACAAGATCTAATCCTCATAAACCCATGCTGATTACTACTAATAAGGTCAGTCCTTGAAACATAGTCTAGAATATAATAACCTTGAATGTTCATTAACCCTCGAAAAAGAAGTTTCCGTATTTGTATTTTCGAGGGTTATTGAACGTTTCAAAAGGACTGTGGTCATGCGCAGGGGAACCCCCTTTCCCTCTGGATCCCTTCTGTCTGCTGCATCCCCTACCTATAAAATATCTTTACTGTGTGTAGGGCACCCCAGCCCATCCCCAACCGCCGATTTAGATTTCTAAAAAAAGCCTCAGAAACATACTTACAGACCTTCGTTCCCACCGCTGTGTGCATAGCGGGCAGCCGTGTCTGTGATTGGCTGCCTGCTAGCCAATAACAGACGCGGCTGCCTGTCCCGCCCCTCTTTGCTGCTTCTGGCTGGCAGAGAGCTGGGAGCAGAGCGCCTGGGGAAAGAAGGACTGTAAGTACATCTCTGGGGCTTTTTTTATAAAAGTAAATTAGCGGTTGGAGGTAGGATGGGATGCCCTACAAAAAAGTAGGAGCCTTCCTGTGTGTAAAAATATACATGCACCCTGCATGTCTCAATAAATAGCAGGTTACAATGTTAAACTTGTAATTGTCTCTTCTAGCGCTGTTTTATTTGTGTCTAAATTCCCTGGCTTGGCCTGGCCAGATCATATTATATTTTGCTTCTCTACACTGCTCTGTTTTATAAGGGCAGTCTGATTTTCTACTTTTAGTTTGACATTTTCATTTCGGTAAAGACATCCTTGAGATTTTGGGACATTGTTCAGGACACAGGTGAAGTGGGACTAAACTTATTCCTTTAGGGTCCTGCAAATATCGGGACAGTTGGGAAGCAGTATGCTGCTTTAAATGTCAGCTGAGTTTACTTTGCCCTACATGAATTCTATTACTGTTTTCTAAATGTTTGGACTCTCTGATAAAGCAGTTGCGCTTTAATCCTGACACTTGAGGAAAACAAGCTAGCTGGCTAATGACGTTTTGTAGGCTGTATAACTGGCCGAGAGCCCTCCGCAGCTTTAACCTTCGCCCACGATTAGAAGATAAAAGGGCATTGTGAAACCTTCTCAGTACAGGGGGATGCTATTCATTTTAACTCTTTAGTGCAGTACATTCAATATGCTGGGTCATACCTACAAAACAGGATATAGTTTGGCCCAATTTAAGAATGACATTTTCGTACACACTAGAACCTTTAGCTATTGTACGGTATGTGGTAATGTGATAATGGCATGTTCACTGAATAGCTTTGAAAGTGGGCTAGATAAGTTTCTTAAACAAAAAAATATTGAGAATTACTGGTATTAATACACATACTATAATTCTGGTTAATATGGGGATACTATATAATATTAAGAATTACTGGTATTAATACATATACTGTAGTTCTGGTTGGTACAGGGATACTATATAATATTAAGAATTATTGATATTAATACATATACTGTAGTTCTGGTTGGTACAGGGATACTATATAATATTGACAATTACTGGTATTAATACATATACTGTAGTTCTGGTTCGTACAGGGATACTATATAATATTGAGAATTACTGGTATTAATACATATACTGTAGTGCTGGTTGATATGGGGATACTATATAATATTGAGAATTACTGGTATTAATACATATAATCCTCGACTGTAATTTGGTTTGATTGGGGATACTTATAATATTGAGAATTACTGGTATTACATTCATATACTGAGAGTCTGGTTGGTTTCGGGATACTATAATATTGAAATTACTGGTATAATACATATACTGTAATTCTGGTTGGTATGGGATACTATTAATATTGAGAATTACTGGTATTAATTCATATACTAGAGTTCTGGTTGTCGGAGATACTATTAATATTGAGAATTACTGTATTATACAATACTGGAATTCTGGTTGGTAGGGGATACTATATAATTGAGAATACTGGTTTAATACATATCGTAGTTCTGGTTGATACAGGATACTTATAATATTGAGAATATACTGGTATTACATCTAACTTTATTCTGGTTGGGTATGGATGCTATATAATATTGAGATTACTGGTATTAATACATATACTGTAAGTTCTGGTGTACGGTGTACTATATAATATTGAGATTTACTGGTATTAATACAAAACTGTAGTTCTGGTTGATTCGGGATACTATATAATATTGAGAATTACTGTTATTAATACATATACTGTAGTTTCTGGTTGGTACAGGGATACTATATAATATTGAGAATTACTGGTATTAATAAATATACTGTAGTTCTGGTTTCTACGGGGATACTATATAATATTGAGAATTACTGGTATTAATACATATACTGTAGTTCTGGCTGGTACAGGGAATACTATATATATTGAGAATTAGTGGTATTAATACATAATACTGTAGTTCTAGTTGGTACGGGATACTATTAATATTTGAGATTACTGTATTAATACATTTTGTATTCTGGTTGTACGGGTACTATATAATATTGAAATTACTGGTATTAATACATATACTGTAGTTCTGGTTGATATAGGGATACTATATAATATTGAGAATTACTGGTATTATACTATACTGTAGTTCTGGTTGGACACAGGATACTATATATATTGAGAATTACTGGTAATTAATCCTATACTGTAGTCTGGTTTATATGGGGATACTATATAATATTGAGAATTACTTGTATTAATACATACTGTAGTTTTGGTTGTCAGGGATACTATGATAATATTGAGATTACTGGTATAATACATATACTGTAGTTTGGTTGATATGGGATACTATATAATATTGAGAATTACTGGTATTAATACATATACTGTAGTTCTGGTTGGTACAGGGATACTATATAAATTGAGAATTACTGGTATTAATACATATCTGTAGTTCTGGTTTACGGGGATACTATATAATATTGAGAATTACTGGTACTTAATACATATACTGTAGTTCTGTGTGGTACAGGATACTATAATATTGAGAATTATGGTATTAATACATATACTGTAGTTCTAGTTGGTATGGGATACTATATAATATTGAGAATTACTGGTATTAATACATATTTTGTAGTTTGGTTGGTACAGGGATACTATATAATATTGAGAATTACTGGTATTAATACATATACTGTAGTTCTGGTTGATATGGGATACTATATAATATAATAGAATTACTGGTATTAATACATAACTGTAGTTCTGGTTGGTACAGGGATACTATATAATATTGAGAATTACTGGTATTATACATATCTGTGTAGTTCTGGTTGATATGGGTATACATAATATATTGAGAATTACTGGTATTAATACATATACTGTAGTTCTGGTTGTACAGGGATACTATATAATATTGACAATTACTGGTATTAATACATATACTGTAGTTCTGGTTGATATGGGATACTATATAATATTGAGAATTACTGGTATTAATACATAACTGTAGTTCTGGTTGGTACAGGGATACTATATAATATTGAGAATTACTGGTATAATACATATCTGTAGTTCTGGTTGGTATAGGCATACTATATAATATTGAGAATACTGGTATTAATACATATACTGTAGTTCTGGTTGATATGGGGATACTATATAATATTGAGAATTACTGGTATTAATACATATACTGTAGTTTTGGTTGATCCAGGGATACTTTCTGATTGCCATTTGGAGTCAGGAAGGAATTTCCATGCCGTTTTTTAAGCTGTTTTTTTTTGCCTTCCTCTGGATCAAGTTTTAGGTAGGGTTAAAAAGGTGGGTGAAAGGTTGGACTTGATGGATATATTCTTTATCAACCTTAATTACTATGTTACTATGTCACTAAACTACAGAAAAATGATTTACTGCTAGGGCACTGGGCATCAAACAGGGATCAAGAGGGAGGGAGGAGAGAAAGGGTTTCAGTGATCAAGCCAGAAACCCTTTAGAGTAAGGTAAGAGGTAGAAACCTTTTCACTCACAAGCTCCTACTCTTCCCTTTCGTGACTTTGGACAGACATTGCAGGAGAACCATTTGGAGCAAAGAGGTAAGGTAAGGATTTTTAACACTGCCCAGTGGGGCCAATAGTGGGGGAATTTAGTTTTGGTAGACATGTCCTTTAAGGCGAGAGGAAGCAGTATGAGTAGGGGGTCTATAGGAACGCTTCTGTGATGATCGAAGGATGTGGGCAGGAAAATATGGTTAGACTAGAGAGAAATATAATAGGAGCAGCAGAGCGAAGGATTTAAATGTTAGGAGAGGATTTTGTAGGTAATGCGATGTTTAACGTTGTTGTCCGGTACAGAGGAGATTTGGAATCCTGTTTATAGACAAAACAATATGTGTAGCAGAGTTTAATATGGATTGAAGGGGAGAGAGTTGGAAGCAGGAAGACCAGTTGTACTAGGTTACAGTAGTCTAGGATGAGAGCATGCATAAGCATAACAGTGGTCGGGAGAGAAAGGAACCTGCAGATTTTTGCTATATTGCCAAGGAAAAGCAGCAGGTTTTAGCATCATAGTTAAAGTGGTTAGAAAAGAGAAGAGGAGTCAATAATTACCCTCACTAATAACATCTCCCAAGTGAAAAGTTGGAGAGACGAACATGTGTTCGATGTACAACCCTGCGGTAAAGGCCGTTCGATCGAACACATAGGTGGTGCGCGGTCAGGACCCCAATCGCACCTGTGTACGAACTTAGAGGAACTTGACAAAAGGTATTACGTTAAAATATTAATCATTTAAAGGTATGTCCATCAAAAAAGTTGGTTTCAATCTGATTTACTGAAGAACAGGAGGTTAATGCACTATCTCTTACCTCCCGTTCTTCAGTAAATCTTACAGGAGAGAGGAGACACTTACCCGCGGACCGCTCCAGCGCAGAATTCCCAGACGCCTCTGACGCATCTCCAGTCCACCAGTGCGAAGGAGCGAGGACGCGTCAGAGACTGTCAGTGAAGTTGGCGCGGAGCGGGTCCGCGGGTAAGTGTCTCCTCTCCTGTAAGATTTACTGAAGAACGGGAGGTAAAAGATAGTGCATTTACCTCCTGTTCTTCAGTAAATCAGCTGAGAAACCAACTTGGAACGACGTTATCAGAGGAGCAATGGGATCAAATATTTATAAAATCCTACCAATATTCTATCAAAATTACATCGATGGTAAAGATCACCTCTAGCATTGCATAGAATATCTAAATCAAACCCTCCCTGCTGTTATAGAGGTTGTGTCACGATCTCCCCTTTCCTGCCATGGGTCCTGCGGAACCGGACTTCCTGTGGCGATGCGTGGGTGCACACACAACGTTCTGTGGGCCATGCACTCACACCGGCATGGCGCTAAATTTTAAAAGGCACGAACTAGAGAAGACCAGTGCTAGATGTTTGCTCCCACATCAGCTTCCAAGTCTGTCCTGTTCCCTCAGTCCTGTTACTGTGTTCTGTTCCTGTGCCTTATTCCCGTGCTTCGTTTCAGTGCCTCTCTTCCTGTGTTCAGTCCTGTGCATCTGTTCTGTGCCTCAGTTGGTTGCTAACAGGTACTGGGGGCCACAAACTGGTGTGATTCAACCACAACATCCTACCATCAGGGGCTCTAGTGAAAACCTGGTCATACATAGATCCTTCGCCCAGTGACTGGGGTAACTACTAGTCTCCGCCACGGAATCAGGTAATCCTGACAGGTTGTGGAGAAAACGCCAACCTCACACACTGCTGGTGGTCTTGCCCAGACGTTCAGAAAACTGCCAAAACTGATTAACAAGACAATTGAATACAACAATAACTAACCCCTTGGATCGCACTGTTTAGCCTACCTCATGAACAGTTACTACCCAGGCAAAACTCTTTCTTACAACAAATTCGTGCAGCAGCCCACTGCACATTGGCCCACATTGGAGGGGCCGTACCCAACAATGGACCAAACTCTGAACAGATATGATGGATATACAGAAACAAATACCTACGCCACTCACTCAGAGACAAACTATTCAATTTTACTCCATTTGGGAACCCTGAACTACACTTATGAACATCATAACTTAACACAAACTGGATATTAGAATTATACAATACAAAATAAAACGTGCTGTAGGTCCTCCTTTCCCTTTCCCTTCCCTTTCCCTTCCCTTCCAAATCGCAATCGCACCCAAAACGCGTGTTTCGGGTGCGATTGGTGGATTCCAATGATTTTTTAAAAAATGCAGGCACAAACGCAGACAAATTGCAGCAGTGTGGCCTAGCCCAAACTGAACGAAATATAACTAAAACTGAAAAATGTACAGTAATGATATTATATGACTTTACAATCAATAAAAATTTATTGGAAAAAAAAAGTCATTTATTAAAATAAATTGTTAGTCGTGCGCGACGAAAAGTTGTGGTTTCCAGTGTGTGTATTGATCAGGAGCAACTATGTGTATCTAGAGGTGTGTGATATGCTCCAAATAAGCCAGCGTGCATATAGAAACACTCTATAAGGCTGAGGCCACACTGCAATGCACAGGAATCGTGCACCAAATCGCGAGTGTTATCGCGCGCGATTCTTGTGCATTTTGCTGCGTTTCGCGTTTTGCGCATGCGTTCTTCGCATGCGCATCGGAAATCGTGGGAATTTTTGGAAGGTTGGAAGGTTTTGTTTGTTTTTGTGTTATAGTATTAGGATGATATAAATCCAGAATAGCAGTGAGTGTTCCACTTTTGACACGTCAGTGCCATTATTTAAAATATATTCCTTTCATTATACTTTGAGACATTTCCTCCAAATATAAATAAGGTAAAATGTGGCCCTCTTGTGGATAACATTATAGCACAGTACCAAAATCTCAGGGGAAATACCAACAACCATGTTTGTTTTCCTACAGAAACTTTCTCAACCTTAAAGGATCTTGCAGCATTTCATGGGACTTATATATATAGTAAGCTCAGCTTGCAATAATTACATTATAATCACCCCTTCTGTGGAAGTCAATGGACTCCCTCTGTAAATAATAATCTTATAATCTGCGCGCTACTAGTAGTAGCGCGCGTATAACAGTCCGGAACTGATTTCCACTCTGCATCGCTTCCCTCTTTTTCTCTCCCCATCACTTGAGCTGAACTGTTCCACTACCTCCATCTGATTTCCGGGGTTCGCACCACTGTGGATGGCGTGGCTCCTTCTCTTCCTTTTACTCTCTCCCGTGCACAGTGAACAATCGCGCGATTCATCACTGTGCAGGACAGGACCCGCCATCCAGAGTAGTGCGGAAGCCGCAGGAATTTGCATAGAGCCTGATGGGAAGTGCAATAGGGAAAGACGGTCTTGGCTTCCTACAAAGAGCTAGTGGGCCCTGAACTGCAATGGGATGGGAATTGCAGAGAGCCCTGGCTGTGGTCTGGTGTGTGGAGCTGGTAGGTGCTGTTGGGAATAGAGGGGGGGCATCTGATGACTCACTGATGAGGGACAAGTACCTGACTTTTTCTCTGCCCTCTGACTCTGTTCCTCTGCCCCTCTTCTTTCTAATGAGGAGGTGGATATAATAAATAATGCACCCCCTACATAAAATTATTCAGATATTAGATGTCACCTCGGAGTTCAATTCCCTGTAAAAGGCACTCGGCCTGCGGCCTCATGCTTTTATTGGTCACAGAACTCCTCGGTGACTTCTCATATCCATAATTTACAGTAGGGGGTGCATTATCTACTATATAACGTTATTACACTTTATACTGTAGTATAAATCTGTTCTCATTCAGCATGCCTCCCATATCCTAAACATTTCAATCTGCCAGCAAAAGTGCAGAGTATGTGCAAATATTAAGCACATTAAGTGTAATATATTACTCTGGGAAATACAGGCAAATGTTAATCGTATGCTTAAGTAGATATTAAAATAAATTGTTACTAGGTGATGACCTTCAGGGCTAGGCCACACTCTCCGTTGCATTGCGGGCGATTTTGATTTAATGGAAATTGTGGAGAAGGCAACAGTTTTGTGATTTCGCATGTCGTTTTCCATAATTGGATTTGAAAGCACGGAAATTGCAAACCCACAGCGTGCGATTGTGCTAGCGCATCTGTTTGCGTTGCAGTCAGCCTTGCACTTAAAGAGACACTATACTGAAAAAATACTTTGATTCATCTTATCTATAATTGTATGTACTGTAAGTAGCACTTACTTTGCGTGTGTTCTGCATGCCTTCAATCCACACACATTTTGTTTAGGGCAGTATCCACCCTCCCTCTTTTAACCACTCCCACTTCCATCCGACCTATCTTTTCTACAAACCAACTGTCAAGCCTGCACACAGCAGCACACCACTGTCAAAACTCTGTCCACCATCCAGCTACAGTAAACTACTCACAGAAGAATAGTTTTGAGAGCAATGAACTTGATTGACAGCTGAAATATCATTTTTAGATTGGATATCTAAAGAATAGGGGAGATCAACAAAAAAATGATACAATGGTGGTTGGGAAGAATTATTGTTTTTAAAAAAAAAGTATATTTAAAAATAATCATTTTTCGGTATATAGATACCCTTTAGAGTAGTGGGTAATGCGGTATAAATGTATTTTTTGTGATATAACGAAAAAGGGATGAACTAAATGTTAACAGACTAATTAAATGAATAGCTCTGTGCCATAAGAAAAAATAAATCCCAAATTGTTTTTTAGCAATACCGTGGGGTCGTAAATGTACAGCCGCGATTCTACATTTACGGTACGACAAAAACTGTTAATTACCGCACGTTCAGTCGTTGAATACCATGCGGTACTAAACTCACCCAATGGTATTCTATTCTAGAAAATCATATATTATATTTCTATTCCTTCCTGTTAGTATGTATTGCTACTTAGTAAGGCGAGGCCACACTAAAGTGCGTGCGCACTTTGTGCCCGCTTGTTCTGCCATCAATGCCATTTTCAGCTATCGGAGCACATGTGAATCCCACCAAAATCGTGCTCACATGTGCACCGCTAATCAGATTGCAGCGCCACACTAGTGTCGCCAGACCAATTGGCCAGCACTAGTGTGCTTTTTACAGACGATCGGATTTCATGTTTAAAACACTGCACTGTGGCCTAGCTAGCCCTTAAGCTGCGGCTACACTAGCATGGAAACGCACAATTGGAATCTGATAATAATCTGTTATCTGAGCACAGTGTGGGCCTGTCATATTGCATGCACTGATATGCAATTCTCATGTGTGAGCATATCGCAAAACGCGTTTGGAAGCACGTGTGAGAATGGCTCTAGTGTGCCTAGCCCTAAAATTTACTATTTAAAGTGTGGACTCATAAGAGCTACTTGTTTGGTTTTTACTGTGTTCACTATATCAACATGAGGGGGCAGGGAAGACCAAGGAAAAGGAAAGTCAAATGAAAGTTCATGCATATTTTTGAACATTTCCCTTTTAAACAAGACAATGATATCTGCACAGGTCCAAATATATAAAAGATTCCCTCACTTTTGTAGAACACTTTTCACATTTTTATACAGTCAGCATTAATTAATGTAGCTATTGCCAGCTGACTGGCTGAGGACACCTTCATGACATGATGTCTGTTCCTGACTAATGCGAAGCGGATATAATGATGTATTATTTATCGAGTACAATTTGTAAACAGGACAGGAGCTTCCAGTTACAGGATATACCAACTGATAGAATCTCTATCCCATTTCACCATATAGGATTAGTATATGCACATCTTTAACAGCTATTTCAATGAAACATAAGAGCATGTACAGGTGTTACTGCACTGCCATGTTTATTACATACTTACACTGAAATCCATCTTAAGGTTCGACACACCGGCAGATGTTTGCTAGACCCAGCCCCCAGCCCGGGGGTCTGGCAAGGCTTTGCAGGTGTGTACAAGCCTTTACTGCTGCAAGAAGCGCATTACTTGCACAACAAGCCCACACTTTCTAGCTGTGCTTTCTTGTTGGGTCCTAAGTTTTTTTTCCAAAATGGGCTGTTCACTATCACTAGACTTGGCTCTGGCCATTCCCTAGTAAAGCACATACCATGACCAAGAGCAGAGATATACTGTACTATATATATATATAAAATATAAAGGGCAACTAGCCCCCCCCCCAAAAAAAGTTTATTCTGCCAAGTGCCAGACACTGTGTTAAATGCCAAGTCTAGGTTATTTTTCTTTTGTTCTAATATAATTACTTCATGTTTAAAGAAGTAAACCTACAATTTTTAACCCTGAAAGCTGTCCCTAATCAGATCACCCAAGCAGTATAACATACCATCCAAGTACTTCTGTACTAAGAAGTTTCCAATTTGTTGTCTTAATTACAGTCTATGAAGTCTTCAAACCCCTGTGCATCTATTGGCCTACCCCCTGACCCCAGTATTACTTTCTCCATTTTTCAAACACTGTTTTCTGTATTGATGTCCCCACCAATCAATATGGAAGTTCCTGATAGACTTTGAAAACTGCTGTTGCCAGTATAATTGGCAGAAATATTTTTTTTTATGGAAAATTACAAACGAAAATTTCAAAATCAACCAATATTTATAAGGCAGTGCTCTTACTGCTTTCTCTCTTGGATCTCTAGGAATGTTGTGGAAAGACTACGGTAATCAGTGAGTTGGGTGTTCAAAGCCCAGTCTTACTTATTATTTCTCCTGCTAGTCCTGCGGTTAGGAAACAAACTTTTATTTTTGTCTGAAAAGCAAAAGAAGTGTATGTGTGAGGAAAATGAGAAGTGAATATAAACCTGCTATACAGGATAGATAAGGGCATGTGTATGTACAGTGAACACACTGCCAGCACCACGTTTATTTTAGAAATAAAACAACAGCCACAGCAAAGGGAAAGGAGAGACAAAACTAGCTGTACCATTGTGAATGTGCGGTCTAATGCGACAGTGTTATCTGGCAACTTGTGTTTTTTATTGAAACATGTTTGCTAGAAATCCTGACTAGAATCTAAACTATGAGAGGCCATGTTCCTCTCCATGTTTGGTGCTATTGCAGATGTTTTAAATACTTGGGCATATCTCTCAAATGTTTATTAAAATATTCTAAAAATAATTAGGAGGAAAGAAAAAAAGAAAATGATCCAGCACTTGAAAAATATTTTTTATGATAGCACATCCTGTTGATATCTATAAAAATATGCTCTTACAAATGGCTGCTGTAAGACAAAGATTTCTATTAACATGTTTCTGCAATTCATCCTGGGTATTTCCCCCCCTATTATGAGGGATTTAATAACCATACAAAAATGTCCCCTTAACTGCACTGGTTTTGTGCAATGAACCATTCCTTAAAATTGAACTGTTAACATATTAAACAAGTGGAAGTGTTGGCATAAGAGGAAATATATTAAGTACAAATGAAATAAAAGTTAGAGAAAGAAAATATGACTAAAGAGGATTCAAATTATGACCTAGACACTAGAAGGAAATATATATACGGATGGAACTCTCCAACAGGACGGAGATTTGTATTCTCAAAAGGCAACTATTGCCTATAAAGGTTCTCATTCTCAGGTCATTGTATATTTGTCATTTTCAGTCACAATAGATCCCTGGACTTGAAGTTTGGGTCTTGAAGACAATCGCTAGTCACCCGACTGGATCTCACACTTCAAGCTTTTATTTTATTAATTTATTTGCTGTTATATGCTAATTTGGACATATTGCAGGGTATTTTTCCGAGTCTTGTGTAAGTTTATTCTGAATTGTCTAGTCAAAACATCTAAGAACTATATTATTGGCTATTGCAAACAAACTGCATGGCAGAGTAGTTTTTATTTGAAGTGGCAAACATGGTAGACATCCTACAGGTGTTTGAGCAGTATAAAGCAGAAATAGATGGAAGGGTAAATCAAAAAGATAATTTATATGAGTTATCTTATGATATTGTAGCACCATAAAAATAAACTTAGAACTTGTCTTCTTTTTTATGAAAGTATTTTACTGCGGCAGCAATCAATTCAAGTTGGGTAAATAGCCTTAAAACTGGTATTGGAAAATCGGTACTGCACTGTGAATTGTATTGTATTTTTATATTATTAACCAAGGCATCTGATAGACTAATGGCTTCTATTGTATAAGGGGAAGTTTTGATAAAATGCACACAAAACAGTCCTCCATATCTACTCACAGCATTAAAGTTACACAAAATCTGCAGAAGGTTGACCTTTAGAAAATTATGGGGCAGAAGCAATAAAAATGATCAAATCTGCACCAACCAACCAGATGTTGTCTGTTTGGAGATACCCAGTAAATGCTAACATCTGGTTGCTGCAAAATATAGCATTCATGGCCCCTATGCATGAAAACTTCATATAGGTTTTCCTTGGTGGCTCATTAATTGGAGCACTAACTCTTACTTGATTATTTAACAGTTTTCTGAAACTAAATGGTGCAGAGAGACATTACTATCCAAGGTAAAACCTTCCAGTCTGTCACAAATTCCAAATGGACTAGAGATTAATCATAAACTTAGCTCTTCATTTAATAGTTAAAAATGAGATGTAAAGTAGGAGTAGGAGAATCTTAGGACTATAAGGTCAACTAAGAATCTTAGTCAAACTGAGACTTATTTATGGTCCAATAGATAATTTAATGGCAATTACCATATTTACAGTATACTGTGGGATGGGGTCCTACTACATTTTATATATACACTAAATGTTTCATGAAATCACATTTCCATAGTTAAGGACTACAATTGACCAACATTAGATGCATTAGAGGTTAAGCCCATTGTCTCAATTTTTCAGATTATAGAGATGGCCGAACATCACCAGTTTCGTCTGTTTTCTGATTCCCGGACCCCGGAAAATCCAGAATAATTTTCGATTATTAGCGATGTTTGAGGCTATTTTCAATAATCCACGAACATTCGATAATTATAGAAAATGGGCTACGAAGTCCCGAATTCCGGATGATTCGTCCAGATTCGGACAGATCTTTCAGATTTCAGAACCAAGGGGTTCGTGTCGGATCCGGGTCCACGTCGGACCCGCATCCCATCTCTATTCCTATACAAATAAGGACTAATTTTAAAGTTACAGGAAGCATAAATTATTTCATAACCCAAACGTTTCTAAAGATTTTGGAAACTGATAGAATTCTTTTTTTCTGATGTTTCTCATTTGCTCTATTCTTATACATGACAGACCTGCACACAGGACGTTAGGAAAACAAACAATGAACAAGTAATTTCAATGGATTTAAATTGGGCTCTGAACTATATACAGTTTAAATGAAGACGAACTAGGCGGTTGCCTGAGAGTTAATCATGGGTGATCTAATGACAGGGTATGCGTCCAAAACAAATTTCAAAAAACCTGCCATGTTTCCGGTCCCCAATTCATGTTTGAGACCAGCTGTAATGGATTATTTTATTTCACATACAGTTCTAATTGGTCTTAGTATTTTGGATATCAAACAGTGACATGTAAGGTCAGTCACTTGAACACTACATTGATGGGACTGTCTTTGGTGAACCATGGTGTTACAGACATTACACAAAATTACATTTATTAAGCAAATATCATATGAATAGAGATGAATCCCAATAAAAAACATAAATTATTGTATTTATTGCTTTGTAAGTTAGAAAAGGAAAGGGAACAGGTCAGGGAACTGGTACATAACAAGGGTGACAATTATCAATCTGATTAAAAAAAAATAAAGTCATTGTATATCATACAAGGATATCCAGGATTTCAAGCCTCCATATTATTCATCCTTTTCCACGATCACCTCTCCATGCAGAACTTCCTTCTTTGTCGCAGCATATGGAAGTAACAGTTGAGGAAATACTTTAAGGGGAAAAAATAGAAACAATGTTTATGGTTTATTATATTAATAACTGATCTACACAGGGTCATTGTGGTGGCTGCTGAAATACGTCAAGATATCAATAAATACATATTTTCAATTCCTGCAAAATCCCATTAATTACCATCAGTAAATGCAACTCCTACTGGGCTACCCAAGATAAAATAACCATGGAGGACAAGCAATTAACTCTCTCTGTCTGTTGATGACAGGTTATAAAGCTCTTCGTATTACAGACTGGAAAACACAACCTTTTGTATATACCCAGAAACCCAAAACCCACCTGTTCACGGTAGTGGCCTGTGTAAGCAAAGCTTGTGTAACACACAATGCCAATCAAATAAATACCGTACTTATTCTATAAAAGTAGCATATTGTTTGGGTGCCACCTTTATTAAAGGGTATGCCCACCCCCCAACTAAAATTGAAACTTAAGTTTATCACCCCCCAAAACCTAACCTCGCTAGGTTAAAATGTTCCCAGAGGCTCTTAAAGGTCATGTCCACCCCAAAACTATATTTTAACCCACAACTGGCCCCACTATGTAGTGTTTAAAATCCTTACCTTACATCCCTCTCCAAAGTTTTTCTGCTGTGCCTGTTCTAAGTCCAGGAAAGTGTGTGTAGGAGCCGGTCACTGAGGCCTGTCGATCCCTCCAATTCCCTTCCTCAACAAGTATGGCACATACTCAGTGTAGCCCTCCCCCCTCCCTCTCCCTCCCTTTGTCTCTCTCCCCCTAGTTACAAACCCTTTGCTGTAGTGTATGTCCTCCTCTCCAAGCCCCAACCGCCATAGTAACTTTGCAGAAACCCTGGAACTATACTACATACCTCTTTCCCATGCTGTTTGGATAGGCTGGTCCGGCCCCTGCTTGCAGTTTCATGCAAGCAAGGGCCAGGACAGATCGCCGGGGAAAGAGTAGGTAAGTACAGTTCGAGATTCCTGCAAAAGTTACTATGCCATTTGGGGCTGTGGGAGGGAGCCATACACTACAGCAAAAATTTCAAAATGGCGTGGACATGCCTTTAACATACTTACTTGCACCGATCCTTGCCGGTATTATTATTTCCTAGTAGTGGACGACACGAGAACCCTGATTCTGACGTCATGCGCCATCACTGATGCTGTTTACTAGTACGGCCTCCTCTGCTGCTGCTAATGCTGGAAAATGCTTAGCAGACAGACGGAGAGGAGTGAGGAATCGATTGCTGGTAAGTATACTTAGTATAAGGAGTGTCTGGGAGCATTTTTAACCTAGCAAAGTCTTTGTTTTGGGGTCTGATTAGTTTGGGGGGGTGGACATGCCTTTTAAGGTTTTAATTACATCACCATCCCCCCTGAAATATAACCTTTCACACTCCTAAAATACCATCTATTGAAGGATTATTTCTACATTGCATGGGATATCACACACCATCCCATCAGTACCATCCAGAGTACTATGCCAAGGATTTAACACACAATGGAAGCATTTGATGATTTTTCTCTTTATATTGCTCAATGTAATGTGGAAATGTTATTAAATAGATACCACTAACCTCTGAGGAGGAGTAAGGGCAAAATAAACTTTAGGTTGTAGATTTTTAACTATTAACATTATAATTCAATGTTTCCTTAGCCTTAACAAAAGCACAAGATATTTAGAATTCCTGCTGATAGGAATGTATAATTGAGTCTGATCTGCCATTTGGTGACCATTCATGTCTAGGTTAAAGAAAAATTACGGTCTAATAATAAATTACATGCAGATAAATTCTCCATGTAATGAGGGTCCAAATTGCTGTATTTGTAACCTTAAAAATACCATCAGTTAAATAAAAATGGTTGTGTTTATGATGCTGTTCTCCTCCTTTTCCCAAGCTCCTCAGCTTCTGTGTGGGGGGGGTATATATGGGGATACTATATAATATTGAGAATTACTGGTATTAATACATACACTGTAATTCTGGTTGATATGGGGATACTATATAATATTGAGAATTACTGGTATTAATTCATATACTAGAGTTCTGGTTGGTTCGGGGATACTATATAATATTGAGAATTACTGGTATTAATACATATACTGTAATTCTGGTTGGTATGGGGATACTATATAATATTGAGAATTACTGGTATTAATTCATATACTAGAGTTCTGGTTGGTTCGGAGATACTATATAATATTGAGAATTACTGGTATTAATACATATACTGTAATTCTGGTTGGTATGGGGATACTATATAATATTGAGAATTACTGGTATTAATACATATACTGTAGTTCTGGTTGATACAGGGATACTTTATAATATTGAGAATTACTGGTATTAATGCATAAACTTTAATTCTGGTTGGTACGGGGATGCTATATAATATTGAGAATTACTGGTATTAATACATATACTGTAGTTCTGGTTAGTACGGGTATACTATATAATATTGAGAATTACTGGTATTAATACAAATACTGTAGTTCTGGTTGATCCAGGGATACTATATAATATTGAGAATTACTGGTATTAATACATATACTGTAGTTCTGGTTGGTACAGGGATACTATATAATATTGAGAATTACTGGTATTAATACATATACTGTAGTTCTGGTTTCTACGGGGATACTATATAATATTGAGAATTACTGGTATTAATACATATACTGTAGTTCTGGCTGGTACAGGGATACTATATAATATTGAGAATTAGTGGTATTAATACATATACTGTAGTTCTAGTTGGTACGGGGATACTATATATATTGAGAATTACTGGTATTAATACATATTTTGTAGTTCTGGTTGGTACAGGGATACTATATAATATTGAGAATTACTGGTATTAATACATATACTGTAGTTCTGGTTGATATAGGGATACTATATAATATTGAGAATTACTGGTATTAATACATATACTGTAGTTCTGGTTGGTACAGGGATACTATATAATATTGAGAATTACTGGTATTAATACATATACTGTAGTTCTGGTTGATATGGGGATACTATATAATATTGAGAATTACTGGTATTAATACATATACTGTAGTTTTGGTTGATCCAGGGATACTATATAATATTGAGAATTACTGGTATTAATACATATACTGTAGTTCTGGTTGGTACATAGTAACATAGTAACATAGTAACATAGTAACATAGTAATTAAGGTTGAATAAAGACATTCGTCCATCAAGTCCAACCTATTCCTTTTTTTTTTTTTTTTTTAACCCTACCTAACAGTTGATCCAGAGGAAGGCAAAAACCCCAGCTAAAAAGGGGGGAAAAAATTCCTCCTGACTCAAACAGCAATCGGAAAGTATCCCTGGATCAACCAGATCTATATGCATTAATACCAGTAATTCTCAATATTTTTTAGTTTTAGAAACTTATCCAGGCCTTTTTTAAGTTATTCAATGAACTTGCCATTACCACCTCTGCTGGAAGACAGTTCCACAGTTTCACACGTTCTCACTGTAAAGAAACCTCTCCTAACCTGAAGATGAAACTTCTTTTCTTCCAACCTTAAAGGATGTCCACGAGTCCTCTGATATGACCTATTAGTGAACAATGCACCAGAGAGTTCACTGTATGGGCCATTAATATATTTGTATAAGGTTATCATGTCCCCACGCAACCGCCGCTTCTCCAATGTAAACAGCCCTAACTTGTCTAATCTGCCTCATATTCAAGCCCCTCCATTCCCCTTATTAATTTAGTTGCCCTTCTCGAACTGCCTCAATTTCCAAGATGTCCCTTTGTGTATATGGGATTCCAAAACTGCAGGGATACTATATACCGTAATATGAGAATTACTGGTATTAATACATATACTGTAGTTCTGGTTGTACAGGGATACTATATACCGTAATATTGAGAATTACTGGTATTAATACATATACTGTAGTTCTGGTTGATATGGGATACTATATAATATTAGAATTACTGGTATTAATACATATACTGTAGTTCTGGTTGGTACAGGGATACTATATAAATTGAGAATTACTGGTATAATACATTACTGTAGTTCTGGTTTCTACGGGGATACTATATAATATTAGAATACTGGTATTAATACATATACTGTAGTTCTGGCTGGTACAGGGATACTATTAATAGGAATTAGTGGATTATACATATACTGTATTCTAGTGGTATGGGGATACTATATAATATTGAGAATTACTGGTATTAATACAATTTTGTAGTTTGGTTGGTACAGGGATACTATATAATATTGAGAATTACTGGTATTATACATATACTGTAGTTCTCGTTGATATGGGGATACTATATAATAGTAGAATTACTGGTATTAATACATATACTGTAGTTCTGGTTGGTACAGGGATACTATATATATTGAGAATTCTGGTATTAATACATATACGTAGTTCTGGTTGATATGGGGATACTATATAATATTGAGAATTACTGGTATTAATACATATTACTGTAGTTCTGGTTGGTACAGGGATACTATATATATATTGACAATTACTGGTATTAATACATAACTGTAGTTCTGGTTGATATGGGGATACTATATAATATTGAGAATTACTGGTATTAATACATATACTGTAGTTCGGTTGGTACAGGGATCTATATAATATTGAGAATTACTGGTATTAATACATATACTGTAGTTCTGGTTGGTATAGGCATACTATATAATATTGAGAATTACTATGTATTAAACATATACGTAGTTCTGGTTGATAGGGATACTATATATATTGAGAATTACTGGTATTAATACATATACTGTAGTTTTGGTTGATCCAGGGATACTTTCTGATTGCCATTTGGAGTCAGGAAGGAATTTCCATCCGTTTTTAAGCTGTTTTTTTTTGCCTTCCTCTGGATCAAGTTTTAGGTAGGGTTAAAAAGGTGGTGAAAAGGTTGGACTTATGGATATATGTCTTTATTCAACCTTAATTACTATGTTACTAGTCACTAAACTACAGAAAAATGATTTACTGCTAGGGCACTGGGCATCAAACAGGGATCAAGAGGGAGGGAGGAGAGAAAGGGTTTCAGTGTCAAGCCAGAAACCCTTTAGAGTAAGGTAAGAGTAGAAACCTTTTCACTCACAAGCTCCTACTCTTCCCTTTCTGTGACTTGGACAGACATTGCAGGAGAACCATTTGGAGCAAGAGGTAAGGTAAGGATTTTAAACACTGCCCGTGGGGCCAATAGTGGGGGAATTTTAGTTTTGGGGGTAGACATGTCCTTTAAGGCGAGAGGAAGCAGTATGAGTAGGGGGTCTAAGGAGACGCTCTTCTGTGATGATCGAAGGATGTGGGCAGGAAAATATGGTTAGACTAGAGAGGAAATATAATTAGGAGCAGCAGAGCGAAGGGATTTAAATGTTAGGAGAAGGATTTTGTATGTAATGCGATGTTTAACGGTTGTTGTCCGGTACAGAGGAGATTTGGAATCCTGTATTAGACAAAACACGACCAGGAATTTCGCAATAGTATATAGTATCCCGGATAAACCAGAACGTACAGGTTACTTTTTCAAACCAGTAATTCTCAATACACTATAGTTCCTGTACCAAACCAGAAACTACAGGATATGTATATACCAGTAATCTCAATTTTTATATAAGTATCCTGGTCAAACCAGAATACAGTATATGTTTTAATAACCAGTAATTCTAAAGATTATAGTTATCACCGTTAACAACCCAGAACTACAGTATGAGTTTATTATACAGTACTTTCAAATTATTATTTTATAGTATCCCGTACCAACCAGAAAATCAGAATGTTTTTACATACATAATTCATCAATATCGTATATGTATCCCACTGTAACCAGACACAAAATAAGTATGATAATACCAGTTAATCCAATTTATGTTATACATCGCAACCAACCCAGAACTACGTATATTATATACCAGTAATTTCATATATATAGTATCCCCATACAAACATAACGTAGTCAGTATAAATACCAGTCATGCTCAATGATATTAGAGTTTACCCGTACCAACCAGAACTCCAGTCTTATTGGATGAATACAGAGTAATTATCAATAATATAGGATACCAGTCCAACAGAACTACCTCAGTATAGGATGAATTACCAGTAATTCTCAATCTTATATATATCACCCGTACCAACACGAATACGATATGATACCAGTATACTCAATATTGAGTATACTGGTATCATATCGTATTCGTGTTGGTACGGGTGATATATATAAGATTGAGAATTACTGGTAATTCATCCTATACTGAGGTAGTTCTGTTGGACTGGTATCCTATATTATTGATAATTACTCTGTATTCATCCAATAAGACTGGAGTTCTGGTTGGTACGGGAACTTAAATATATGAGCATGACTCGGTGTATTTATACTGAATAGTTATGTGGTATGGGGATACTATATAATATGAAATTACTGGTATATAATATACGTAGTTCTGGTTGGTAGGATCTAAAATATATATTGGAATTACTGGTAATTATCATACTTTTGTTGGTCTGGTTACAGTGGATACTATATACGATATTGTGAATTATGTATAATAAACATCTATTATTTTCTGGTTTGGTACGGGGATACTATAAATATATTTGAAGTACTGATAATTAAACTCATAACTTGTAGTTCGGTTGGTAAGGATATAACTATAGAGTCTATTAGAATTACTGGTTTACTAAACATATAACTGTAACTTCTGGTTTTGACGGGATACTTATTAAATTGAGATTAACTGAGTATCATACATATCTGTATTTCTGTTTGGTACAGGAATCTATATGAATATGTGAGAATTACTGGTTTAATACAATAATCTGTACGTTTCTGGTTTATCCGGGATACTATATACTATTGCGAAATTCCTGGTC